>BQNB010118270.1:0-15608 GCA_026074375.1 Tanacetum coccineum | reverse complement strand
ACCGACAGGTATACAATGATGGAATCGGAAACTTGACACTTGCCATGTAGCACGGTTCTAGGCGGTTCTTGGAACCGGCCTGTGTAAGATGATGGAACCGGCATCCTAACATACAATCCAAAATTTAGATTGTCAAATCTTGAAATATCATGTGTAAACTTGGTGGATTGGTGATGACATCAAATAACGTCTGTATTATAGCATCATTTATCCCATGTAATTAACCCATTTTGTATAACTATTGCAAAGAATTGTTACTTAATCGTTTATATTTGAGAATTCTAGTTATTATAGAGTACTTGGTGAATATTAGCAAAAGGCGCGCATTCTGGAGCTTACACGAAGACATTTTGAAGATTGTTATTCTGACAACCAATACGCCGTATCCATCAAGGAAGATACGGTGTATCCGTGCCTGCGCTCACCAAAGACCACAAAGGAAACAAGTCTAATTCGTCGTATCCAGGAAAGGCAATACGCCGTATTCAAGCTATATGGGAATAAAATATTCTGGAAGATATCAAACGTGGTCCCTACTCCAAGAAACCCCAATACACCGTATCCAATACCTTGGATACGCCGTATCGAACCGACTCTAGACGACTATAAATACAAAACTCAAAAATGAGTTTTAAGTGTGCTAAGTCATATTCTCGATACCTAAACCACAAAAGTTGATTTTCAGAGGATAAAAAGAGTAGAAGAGGTCTTACAACGCATTTAAATCAATAGAAGACAACGTGTAATTTCTTATATTTTTGTAATCGTTCAGTTTTTGGTATCACTCGTTTATTCGGTTAGTTTACCTTGGCTAAAATAATTACTCTTGTATTAATTATGATGTTTGAAGGCTAATACCTTCGGGTATTAGCCATTAAATGAAGATCTGAATGTTTGGTTTTGTTTATATCTCCATTGCTTAATTTATTGTTGTTTTATTGATTATGTTTATCACATGAAACTTGTTTACGTACTTAAGTATGCGACCTATCATTCAACTGAGTCTAGTTCTACATATTTAAAGCGTTGTAACTTCGGTGTTGTTTAGGAGTAGGCTAAGAGTCCGGGATAGCTCTCCATATAGTAATACGTATAGGTGGAACAAATAGGATCACTAATAACGTCCTGCTTGACTGATTGAACTGGTTGTACCGTAGAAGGTAGTGGCTTAGTACTAACTAATAAGTTCTGATCAATCGTATAGTTTGGATTGTGGACTACCATCTAACATAAATTACCGTTAAGCAGTTAGTGGGTAAAGTCTCTATGAGCTAGGGTTCGTACGACATACACGATGTCGTCCTCTAGATGGATTATAATCAATATATAAGGATGTTTATGCGGATGCTTTAATTGTGACAGAATTAATGTGTCTAGGTCTTAGGTTGAAGTCCCGCCTAAGTCTAAGAAGATATGACTCTTCGAGATAAGTAATCATTGCACTGAATAAACAAACCAACTTCTAATCGGACTAATGATAGCCAATACAGTTTTCTATCATAAGGCTTGACCGCTCTTTTATCTTTTGTTAATTTGCTTGCGTGGGTTAAAGTGACTTGAATTGATTGTAGTCACCAACCAAACCCGTGCCAGTCTCTCAGGCTGAAACCCCTTTTTCCTGTTAGAATTAGGATTAAAACTAACATAGGATTAGCATAGGTTTGACTTAGATTAGAATTAACTTAGATTAGATAACCAAGATATAAATAAATTGAGAGATTTAACCTCGCTTCAAGTGTTTGACACCCTACTTACCACGAATCTACCACTGACCGGGTACACTGTCCATTAAAGTGTTGTTTTTGGTTAAGTCGGCAAAATATAAATTTAAAACTTGAATCATAAAAATATACACCACACAACGACACATCAAGTTTTTGGCGCCGTTGCCGCTAAGTGAAAATTAATCTTGATTTTTTATTTTATATTTTGGTTTTTAACATTAGACCTAACCCTTAGGATTAGTGTAGTTTAGAGTAGTTTATATTCCTGCTTGTTTGCTTACTCTATTTGTGTTATATGGCGTATTCAGTTCAATGAATACGACATATTGGTTATTTAACAATTTCTCTAGTAAGATTGTTACAGGATGGACGATCCGAACATTACTATGGAGGAATACATCAGGCTCGAGGAAGAAAAAGATTGAAAATGTGGGAAAGTGTTTAACTGGGAAACTGCTAATTATAGGGTTAAGTCTGGTATGACTGAGTCATTACATGGACTCAGATCCGTTGAACCCGGAATTCCCAGCTATAACACTTTAATGATGGTGGTATCATCTATAAAACACTTTTTTGTTGAGCCGACGGGGTAAGTTATCTTAATGATGAAATTGACTTTTAGAATTTCATTTGATAATTCGTCGACGAAGATTAAACGGTATTTTTTGACAAAATCTCATTTCTTATAAAATAAATTTCTACCAATGATTTCGAAACGAATTTAGAAAATGATAATGAAAAAGTAACATGCCTTCACATCCACCACCCGACCTAACGGTCTGTTGTTTTTGGTGATTTAGACTTCTTAAAGATTTTGAGAACAAATTTCCAGCCATTGTTATCAATGATGCTCAAAACATCTATATCTGATTTATTTAATTGAACGATTTAAGCCCTCAACATATTGAATGATTGACGATAAAACATTCATTATCTGACATAACCTAAGGAGTCTGAAAAAATGTTTTGCTTACTATTAATGATTATACCCTTCAACATTATTCATTCCCGATGATTTAAAGTCGGGAAAAAAGGACAATGTTGAAAATCTGAAGTCGATATTTATTCAGTCTTCAGGGGGTAATGAAATTAACACAAGGGTCAAATATGCTTTTGAAACCAAAGTCACGATAAAATAAATAAAACTTTTTTAGAACAAGAAGTTTTTGTCATGAAAATTAAATGTAAATATTGTTGATTTGGAATTATTACGTTAATGGTTAGTGACTATTCTATCTCATTAATGAATTATATGTGTCGTTTGTCATTTTGTTCGACCTAAACGGTCAAAAAAAATAAAAAGAAAAAAATAAAAAAACCAAAAAAAAAATGGTATTATAAGGATGGTGTTTTTACAAGATGTTGCGGAGGCCATGGTACCGTTTTCTTTGCTTTAATTCAAAATAGGATAACTTGGTCTTCAAGGACGGATACGACGTATTTAGGTTAAATCTATTATGGCGTATCCACTATTTTAATGAAAGTTGACTAACGTCAACAAAATTTGCCATACGGACGTATTAATCAGTCATCAATTACAAGCGCTAGGTTTGGGTATAAAAGCAACTAATGATACGTCCGAGAATTGAGTTGTTACAAAACTTTATCACTCTCAACCACCAAATCTTTTCACCCGAGCACAAGTGAGAAGCTAAAGAAGAGTTAACTTAAAAGACTTATCTATAAACAAAAGTGCTTCCCGGGAGACAACGCGGAAGTTATTTTAATTTTATTGTTTCGAAGTGTGTCTTCCCTGACATCAATATGGCGTATCCGCTCCATACCATACGGCCGTATTGATTGTCTGTATGGACGTTATCATTCTTTACTTTTTATAGCACTTCAAAAACATTATTTAGGTTGGCAATACGGTTGTCTTTCATGGCACAGGATATGAGTATTCACCAAAATGATCGGTATTTTGTTTGCTTAGTTTTAAAATTGAAATTAACCTAGGTACCAAGATAGGAAATACACGTTTTTTCTATGTTTTTATACAGGACTGATGTGTTCCGTTGTTTAGTCCTCAATGTGGTGGTATATTTAAGATGTTTCAAGTTTTAAATTTATATTTTTATGCACACTTAACAAAATACGACACTTTTTAACGGGCATGTACCTGGTCTGGTGGTAGATCGTGGTAAGTAGGGTGCTCGTCGAAAATCTGAAAGCGAGGTTTATATATCTCTCATTTATTTCATATTTTGGTTATTAATCTACTTACATATAATCTAAGTCAAACATATTGCTAACACTTATGTTAGTTCTAATCCTAATTCTAACAGGTTAAAATGGGGATTTCCAGAACAAGAGAGACTAGCATAGGTTGGTAGGTGACTACAAATCCATTCATGTCACTTTAACCCAAAAAGACTAATTACATATGATAAAAGGCGGTCGAGCTCTTATATAAGAAAACTGATATTATACCATTAGTTATATTCGATTAAAAACGTTGTTTGATTATTTAGTGCAATGATTCTTCTATCGAGGTGGCATTTCTTGATAAACATAAACAAGCATTCAACGATAAATCAAGAAATCGAGATAAACAAATACCAAACACTCAGATCTTCATAATAATGGCCAATACCCGAAGGTATTAGCCTTCAAACTTCATAATAAATACAAAAGCAATTATTTAGCCAAGGTAAACTAACTGAGTTAACGAATGATACGAAAAACTGAACGATTACTAAAGTATATGGAATTACACGTTGTTTCCTATGGAATTAATAACGTTGCTCGACCTCTTCTGCTCTTTTTCTCCTCTGAAAATTAACTTTTATGGTTTAGGTATCGAGAATATGATTTAGCACACTTAAAACTCGTTTTTGAGTAATCTATTTATAAGGTCTGGAAGTCGGTTCGATACGGCGTATCCAAGGATTGGATACTGCATATTAGGGATTTCTTAGAGTAGGGACCACGCTTGATATCTTCCAGAATATTCATATACTATATCTTAAATACGGTGTATTGAGTCTCTCTGGATACGGCGTATTGAGCTTCATCTGTGGTCTTTGGTGAGTGCAGGCACATATACGCCGTATCTTCCTTGATGGATACAGCGTATTGGTCTTCTAAATAGTAATCTTCAAAATATCTTCATTTAGGCTCCAGAATGCGCGCCTTTTGCTAATATTCACCAATTACTCCATAATTACTGCAATTCTCATTTATAAACAATTAAGTAACAATTCTTTGCAATAACTATACAAAATGGGTTAATAACATGGGATAAATGATGCTATAATATAGACATTATTTAATGTCATCAAATATCCCCCCACTTGAATCCAACTTGTCCTTAAGTAGCCGTTAGAAATTTATAAAAATGTATCCCTAAGGATATTTTTCGTTAAAGCATTTATTTGATCTATTACAAGTACACAACCAAACAACTCACGAAATAGGAAGATGAAAACACTCAAATCACTGAACTAATATATGTGGTAACATGTAACTAATTCACTCAATTGCTCGGTCGTGACGAGTATTCTATCATAAGCTTGACAAGGATACACATCTCCACCACTAAAGCCAAGGAGTAACAAGTTTATAAAGGTAAATATGGGTTTTTGTATGGAAAGGCTTATGGTTGATCATTCTACAATCTTTCACCAGAAGTACCACTCCAGCAAGGCATCTGAAGCACACACACATGGCCGTAACGACGGAATAGACATGTGTGTTCGATCACATCCCCATTCGAATTTAACCAACGGTTAGGATGAAGAATGATATAAGGTAGGAACCTTTTACCTTTCACCAAAATTCGTAAACCAACGAGGCAGCTGAGACATGCATACATGGCCGTAACGACCAAATAGAGATGCACGCTCGAATACATCCTCATTCCGCGTAAAAGACCTGTCGAATCTACCTAACCAATGCGGAAGATAGTGTATGAGGCACCTCGGTTGTACTCTGTAGATTGTGATATTTGAAGCCACCGCGTCAGCCGTCGAGGTTACAATCTATTATCCGACAGAGGCTAGATGGACTTTCCACAATAACCTTTTATGTATTGGGTTTTTGTGGTATTTTGTTTATCAAGCACATTCTGCCTTCTTGATTTTAAGTGGTTTCTTTAAGTTCTCTTTTCTTTCTCCATACAAAACTAATTTACTAATAATCTCGTATCCATACTAACCGTGAGGCGAGAAAACAAAGATATAGATGATGCTTTGCTTGCTATTTACCTCTTTATATCAAAAATCTTGTGATATTTCACAACGGGTCAAGGGATTTAACCTCACGTTGTTTCTGTAGGTGGGGTTTATGGTCCTTAGGGTAGTTTGGATCATGTTGTGCCTTTTTGTTTATGACCTATAATACTAAAATTGTTTAAATCCTAAGTTTTGATTAGGGTTAACTATACGTGCTTTGAGAGACTTTGGTTCCGGTGGTTTGTGTTGGGAGAGACAATAGGGGGGACCAATGATTGATGGAAAGGAATCATCAACAACACATTGAGTTCTATATAGAGTTAAACTAGTGAAGAAACATGCATGTGAAAATAACAAGGTATAGACAACGCAGTGTCATGAAATATCCCTAAACACATCGCAATAGAGACGATAGAATCCCGCAAAAAGAGCGTCTAGGCATGTGCATTGAGGTAGTTCATGGCCAACGTCATGACATGCAAACGAGACGTATTATCCTAACAAGATAGCAAATACTCAATTAACTGTCCATCATCCAAAATACATAGAATAACGAAATTCTTAGATAACTAAACTTCTCTAGCTGCCTTACGTCCATTCTAGCCACTTTTCCTAACTTTAATCTCATCCTGTTGAATACCTGAAAATGATGCTTATACGTCAAAACAATGATTGGTGAGAAACATAGGTTTTCAGACACACATATTAAATCCATTTCCAAAATCAGTACCCAAATTACTGTGATTATAAAATAATACTTCACGCTGACAATTAGCGGTGTAATAATTAGTGAAACTAAAGCTAACTATGCTCATGTATTACACGCTCAAATCGTAAATCAATTAAATAACTAGACATCAACAAGCAGGAGAAAAAACTCGACCAGATCATATGATCTCTCGCTCATTGGAATCAATCCAGAGATCTGTTTCGTATCTGTAGCTCAAAGGATCAGGAAGATACCCGCAATTAACACCTCCTTGAGCTAGAGAGCATGACTGACTCTCAATTTAACATCACAGTGGAAAACCAAATCTCTTTCGCTACGGATCAGTCTAGAGAGCCATGGATACCCGGATCAAGATAAATCCGAACAAAAATTGAGAATAAAAGGCAACATAAGCTGAAGTCTCTCATGATGATCATGTCAGCAGAAACATGTTATGATAACAATAACAGCATATCAGTAACATAGGTAGTCCATGGCGATAGAGAGACACTAAACACTAATCACATCAAACTTTAAGTATCTGAGAGATCAAGTCACTATGTATCATTTATCCATCCTGTTTTAAAGAACAATGTTGAGAAGAGTGTGAAGTAGATAGTAAAGACTACGCACTGAATGCTACATGCGTAAGCTCAATGTCCGATCAGGAACTATATAGAATAAATAAACTGAACTGTTAGTGACATGACCAAAGCTAAAAGCGTATTAGAGTTCCGTGAACACAACATTGATAGGGATGTCTAAGGGATTTGAGGTAACAGATCACCCCTCAAGGGTGTGATCTATCAACTCCCTAGAGACAAAAAACCATGCTGTAACCATGAACCCAGCTACTGTATATAACAACTTTACTAAACTAGCTAACTATAATTAATTTCTAGAAAATGAGAAGGTGATTAGTGTATCTCTAAATGGACTAACTTAGAAAAAGACAACTTACTCTGTAGCTGAATCCTAATTATCAGTGTAGAATTATACCAAAAAATAAACTGCTAAGTTCTATTGTTGATGTGTTTGTGTCAACTACCTGGATCCTTAAATGTCCATGTACATTGGAACTACACCCAAATAAAAATCTAGACACTTTAAAATGATGTCCCAATCGGATCTGAATATAGTACAACACTAAAATGTATGGCCTAAGATAGATCTACATAACTAGGCATCAAAATAAGAAGCTATCCTTCTAGAGGATAAAATTATAATTATATATATATTATGAGAAAGATTAAGAATCACGGTAGATTTGGCTAGCCATGTTAATTCCACAAGTTTATATGTTAGGATTTTACCCTGACCTATAACAGACCTATTATTTAAAGTGATCAGTAGATTTACTGTGAGATTGATAACCTTTCTTGTAACTAACATAGGTGACCAAACTCGACAGAACTTTAAAATGATGAAGTCAGAAGTGGTCACATGTGCGGTTGAAAAAAGTAGTAAGGGATCTTTTAAGAAGAACTACGAATTTTAGGCTTTTGAATCATATCAAAACACGTTTGATCATACACGTCTTCAGATATCATCAGCTTTGAGTACACAAACCTATAATTTTCGTGCTCACTCTAATTATCTATAGTGCGCTTCTTTACAGCAAACCCTATATGAGTCTAAATCGAGCGCATGATCATAACCATATAACAACCACTAATTCTTATAATGTTATATGATAGAGTTCAGAGCTATCATGTATTTTATTAAACTCTAATCCATCATATTTATTGGTTGTAATGATTTTGTAAAAGATGAAAAAAAACATTACTAGTGTTTTGGAGAAAGATCATACATAAACCTCATTTATTATTGACCACGCACGCTCTTGTCGCGGTATCTTGATAAAAAAAATATTATTTTATTTTCTTCTTTTGTGGGTTTCTCTCCTTTTATTACAAAAGGTAGCGAACACAGGGAGAGAGAGGGAGAAAAGAGTTAGTCTTTTAGGGGGTTTTATTGGTTGTATGAGTATTTATGAGAGAATCCCAGATAAGAATGTGCCCCTGCAATCATAGTCACAAATACTTTGTTTCTTTTGTTGTTTCTTTCCTGTTGTAAAAGCCATGTTACAAACCCGACTAACACCCTTGTGTTAGTATTGATTTTTGATTTTTTTGAGAATTGTGTGTTGAGAATAGTTTACAAATTGGTTTTTGTCATTACCTTAAGTTTGTTCATAAGAAAACCTAAGATCGATGTTTTGGGGTAAAAGTCCTTTTAATAAAGAGCAGACTACTTTACTAAACTAGTATTTCCAGAAAAATAAACTTTTCATTTCACATTTCACTGTTCTATATTTTAGGAGTCTACGTATAAAATGTCCGTGAAATTGTCAGATCACGGTTCACTTATGTCCAAAATTGATACGTTTCCTATAAACGCTATGAACACAATTTCATGGCTAACTGATTGACGTTAGCATTGCATGCAATGCGCTCAGTTCTTCTTTCCAGTATCACTTATACAGGGTGATACAAATAGAATACTCATCACCAAACACAAACACACTCAACAGATTGGTGATGCGACACTATACTCGAAAATGATAGCATGCGCCTGATTCCAAGCCTGAGGGTTAGCACCACATATAACACATAGCACAACAAGGAATCATACAAAATGAACTCTTAGCCAATTTCTAAATGTGTGTTCAGATAAACTTGACTGTGAGATTACACGGGATTGTCATGTGTATTGCCCGCTCATCCTTGAGGAAATTCATCATCCATGACGACTTTTTAGACTTAACAGATAGGATCCTTTACTAATCTTCAACAAGCTCGGTCCATTCCTTCCTATAGCGAACAACTGTGGATTTATTTACCTTAGTACCCTGTCATCTGGTCTTCGTGCTTCGCCATATTTGTAAACTTCAGGACAACGTTTTTGATTACACCCCAGCTTTCACAAGTGCTATTTTCTATGTTATTATACTTCATAATTTTCGAGCCAGTAATCTGCTACAGGGTACCTCGAGAGACAAAATGAAAGTGTTTGATCGACCTTGATCTCATTGCTAATGCACATCGCAAATTAGCATTACCGCTAGAAACTTTTTTCAGATTTGACCACATCAGTAATTAATTGTCTATGTCTGTGATAGAACTGTCAGAGAAGTCAACCTCAGTGTTGAGAAGACCTAAAACCGATACGTGTTACTCATGAGCTAATCTCTGTAGATAAGGATACTCTCAAGAGGTCACTATCCCTAAAATCAGTTATCATCAGGTGTTCTAAGAATTGTACCGGAGTTATGATTCCAAAATGAACTAAGACCCTTCAGGCGACACTCCTTTAATAGAAATCACTTCTTTGATCCACCACCTCTAAACTCTGTAACAGTTTATGTTCATCGAGTCTCAGCATAGCTCTTTTGTATGATCTCTCGCCGCTTTGGAGGCTTTTCCTTTATCACAATTACCCACCTAATCTGTCGTCTCTTGGGTATCTAACTCAGGTCCAATTAACTGCCCTCTTAATCTCTGCCCCATAAACATAGGCGACCTACACACTTCCCTACCATAAAAGGCTACAAATGAGCACATGAAATGCTCGAATGATAACTGTTGATATAAGAAAACTGGGCTAATGGTAGATGAGACATCCTCAAATACCACCAAAATCTTATAAGCCACGCCATTAACATGATCCTCTAAAGGTTGCTGAATGGTAGTGTCCATTTGTCCATCGTCTAAGGATGATAAGCAGTTACGCGCAAGCCAATCTTGTCCTTAACAGCGTTTTCTGTAGTACTTAACCGTTTGACAAAAGTGTGAAGGTAAAATTACCCATCTCGTATTCGAATCAGATAGTAATTCGACCACAGGCCAAGCTCCTCGTAGGTGGCGTCAGTGATGTTTCATGCAGAGATATATCATATCGCCAACTTCTCCGTACCAAAATCCTCACGGGAATTGTTTGGATACTTTGATTGGTAGTGCTAACTAAGGGGAAATGAGATTCTGATTTGTTGTGATACTAGTCATGTACGATATCTACCCAATATCGCTGTCTGCCCACTTCTGAGGATCGCTAGATAGGTTGATTTGGTAAGTCTGTCGACTATTACCCATATCACGTCATGCCCACTTCTTGACCTAGGTAACTTGGTAATAAGATCCATAATGATCTTATCCCACTTCCATTCTGGTACTCAGGTTGTTGCAATAAACCCGAAGGTCTTTGATGCTCAGCCTTCACTTTTGCATAAGTCAAACACTTACTAACGTAGATAGCAATATCTCTCTTCATTCCTGGCCACCAGTACATATCACGAAGGTCATGGTACATCTTATCCGCTCCAGGATGCACAGAGTACTTAGACTTATAAGCTTCGTTCAAAATTACCATTCTCACATCTCCTACTAAAGGAACCCATATCCTATCCATAAAATACAAACTCTCATCTTCATTCCTTTCCATCTGTTGATCTAAACCATGTAGCCTTTCTGCAAGAACATTCTCCTGCTTGAACGCCTCACTTTAGGCTGCCAATATCATCTCTTTCACTCCAGACTGAATGGTCATAGCCATTGCTCGAACACATCTAGGTTTCACCCGTTCCTTCCTACTTAACGCATCAGCCACCACATTCGCCTTACCAGGATGGTAGCGAATCTCACACTCATAATCACTAAACAGCTTGATCCACCTCCTTTGGCGCATATTTAGCTCCTTTTGGTCAAAAATATATTGAAGGCTCTTGTGATCCGTGTAGATGACACTCTTCGTGCCATACAAGTAATGCCTCCAAGTCTTAAGAGCAAACACAACAACTCCCAACTCTAGATCGTGTGTTGTATAATTCTTCTTGTGAATCTTCAGTTGTCTTGATGCATAGGCGATTACCTTGCCTCTTTGCATGAGCACACAACCTAGTCCTTGATTCGATGCATCGCAATAAACTACAAAATCTTCAACTCCGTTCGGTAACGACAAGATAGGAGCATCACACAGATTATTCTTCAAGGTCTGAAACGCTTCTTCCTCTTTTTCGCCCCACTCATACTTTTGGTTTTTCTGAGTTAGCGAAGTAAGGGGTTTAGCAATCTTGGAGAAATTCGCGATGAAACGCCGATAATAGCCAGCTAATCCCAAAAATGATCGAACTTCTGACGGCGTTGTAGGAGCTTTCCAATTCTTCACCGCCTCTATTTTACTTGGGTCCACGTGAATACCACTCTGGTTGACCACGTGTCCAAGGAAATGCACTTCCTGTAGCCAAAACTCGCACTTAGAAAACTTCGCATACAGCTTCTCCTTCCTCAGTAACTCCAACACTAACTTCAAGTGAACTTCATGCTCTTCCTTCGTCTTTGAGTAGATCAGGATGTCATCAATGAAGACAATGACAAACTTATCTAGATACGGTTTGCACACCCGGTTCATCAAGTCCATGAAGACTGTTGGTGCATTGGTTAACCCAAATGGCATAACCGTAAACTCAAAATGTCCATACCTCGTTCGAAATGCGGTCTTTAGAATGTCATCTTCATGCACACGTAGCTGATGATATCCTGACCGAAGATCTATCTTAGAGAAATAACACGCTCCTTGCAGCTGATCAAACAAGTCATCGATCCTAGGGAGTGGATAACGGTTTTTAATAGTTATGTTAGGGGCTTTTTTTTTTTTTCCCTTTTTAGTTCGATTTGAACACTACAAAGATCCAATCTTTCTCTTCACGAATAACACAGGTGCTCCCTACGGTGAAATGACTTGTTTTTTATTGAATGAAACCCAGGTCTTGCAACTCTTGATGTTGCCAGGCAATTCTTGCATTTCCGAGCGGTGCCAAGCGATATGGAGACTTCGCGACTTGGCGTCCACTTCTGGAACTAAGTTTATATGGAATCACTTGTTGCTGCGTTGGTAGCCCACAAGTCTTCCAAAAATTATTCAGTAAAAATCTAGCCCACCCACAGGTATATCATTTATCTCAGGATTCATCTACCTTAGCGTTATTAGACTTGGTGGCTCCCAAAGTACGTTCCCCATGAACTCGAAGTATCCCACCATCTTTTATCGGTATCTCTACTACTTTCTCATGACACACTATAACAGCCTTATTCTTGGATAAACTGTCCTATTCACACATCACATCTAAGCTTCTACAATCTAAGGATATCAACGAACTTAAGGTACGAACAATCGAATAGGATAACAAACGAATATCGAGCAAAGGCTAGAATGCATATAGGAGATTCAATATGAAATAGATGTGATCATATTGACATAGAATCCTTAAAAGAAAGGATACTATATGCATAGATTGAAGCGCAAACGAAAGAAAATAACAGGCGTTCCACGACAAATGAACACATAAAAAAATATCAATACGAAAGAAGTAAATTCTTATACCAATTATCGACTTTACTCGAAAGGTTAAATTATATAATGTTTTTATAAAAATCAATTTAAATTAAGAAAGTCACTTTAAGTATAAAATCATTTTAAATAATAATGAAATCGTCTTAAATGAAATCTTTGAAAAATTCATTCTGGTTGTCATAAAAATCTAAAGATGGTTATCTAATAGTGTATCATACCTTACCACTATGAATCACTTTAAACCTGCTTTTTATAATAAAATAAAATTAGTTATAGATCATTTTATACCACAGTTTTCTCAAACACCAACACAATACTTCTAAAGGGTTTTTATAATTTGACAACAATTATAAAATATGTTAGTCAAACAAAGGACACCATAATACCAAAAGGGATCATAAAACACCATACAGACCCTAACACAATTCTATTGTTTGAAAACAAAAGAAAAATACAGGAAACCTATAAGATCAAATAAATCAAACGAGAAAACCGCTGGTGCATTGGTTAACCCAAAAGGCACACTCGTAGCTGATGATAACCTGACTGAAAATCTATCTTTAAGAAAGGACACGCTCCTCGTAACTGATCAAAAAAGTCATCAAACCTAGGGAGTAGATAACGGTTTTTAACAGTTAATTTGTTCAACTCCCTATGATCAATACACATGCGAAAAGAACCATCCTTATTCTTCATGAATAACACAGGTGCTCCTCACGGAAAATGACTAGTTCGTATGAAACCCTTGTCTTGCAACTCTCGAAGTTGTTTAGACAATTCTTGCATTTCCGAGGGTGCTAGACGAAATGGAGACTTCGCGACTGGCGTCACTCCATGAACCAAATCTATGAGGAACTCAACTTGTCATCGTGGTGGTCATCGACAAATCTTCCAGAAACACATCATTAAAATCTCGTACGACGGAAATATCACTCAATTTCGGTTCATCTACCTTTGTGTTCATTAAGGTTTTCGCGACTCCTTGAGTACGTTCACCATGAACCCGAAGTATCTCATCACCTTCTAATGGTATCCTAACCCCCTTCTCATGACATACTATCACAAACTTGCTCTTGGACAACCAGTCCATTCTCACAATTACATCAAAGCTTCCACGACTTAACGGTATCAACGAACTCCAAGGGTTACAAACAATCGAATAGGATAACAACGAATATCGAGTCAAAGGCTAGAATGCATATAGGAGATTCCATATATGCAAATAGACGTGGATCAAATGACATAAGAATTATTTGAAAGAAAGGATACGTATATGTACCGAGTGAAAGCGCAAACGAAAGAAAATCAACAGGAATACCACGATAAATAAACACATAAAAAAATCAATACGAAAGACGAAAATTCTTGTACCAATTATCGACTTCACTCGAAAGGCCAAATTAAATAATGTTTTTATAACAATCAATTTAAATTAAGAAAGTCACTTTAAGTATAAAAATCATTTTAAATAATAATGAAATTGTTTTAAATGTAATCTTTGAAAAATTCATTCTAGTTGTCATAAAAATCTAGAGATGGTTATCTAATGGTGTATCGTACCTTACCACTATGAATCACTTTAAACATTCTTTTTATAATAAAATAAAATCTATTTCCAAAGATCATTTTATACACAGTTTTCTCCAAACACGAACATAATACTTCCAAAGGGTTTTTATAATTAGACATCAATTATAAAATATGTTACTCAAATAAAGGACACAATAATACCAATCTGTCACACCCCGCCAAGGCGAAAATGCGAGGCGCGATGAGAGAGGGAATCATCACAACACATTGGCGTCTATATAGAGAAACTAAATCATGCAAATACTACAAGGTATAGACACGCAGTGTCATGAAAATACCCAAACACATCAACAAAATCCAAAAGGCGTCTAACATTGAAATGATGAAATTCACATCAATGTTATGACATGCAAACAGTCATACATCCTAACAAAGCAAAACAAATAACATTCATCATCCAAAACAAATAATGAAATCTATATAACTAAACTTCGCCAGCTGCCTACGGTCCATCTAGCCACTTTTCCTAACTTTTTAACACTCATTAACCTAATCCATTTCCAAAACAATTAATCCAATTACTATGATTATAAAACAATACATTTTGCGTGACAATTATGCTAACTAACATACAAGGTAACATGCAATTCAATCCAATCATATCAAACCAACCAAATCATATACTGGGTAGGCGTACCAATCCGTTCTCTCATAACCAACACTGAGTAGGCGTACTTATCTGATCGCTCAGACACCAAGCAGACGACCTAAATCACTCTTGGATCATACCAAATCCTTTTCCCTCTAGCTCAGGCTATGGATACCCGCAAGTAATCCTCCTGACTAGGCAACAATTCCTTCCACTAAACAGGCCATGAATACCCGCAAGTAACCCTCCTGACTTAGTCTACACATCAATATCTCATCACATAACATGTAGCACATAACGCATATCAGTCACATAATAGTCCATGCATTTATATTAACACATAATCACATCAATTTAAAACTCATTTCAACACTTGCATCATTTCCATCCCAAGTTAAAAACGCAATAAAAAGTGGGACTATGTAACTCGCCTGAATGCTCAAAACGCAGCTTCCAATTCCTATCACGCAACTATA
>BQNB010118269.1:0-21025 GCA_026074375.1 Tanacetum coccineum | reverse complement strand
AACTTACCAGTGTTGTCTAAAGCTCCACCATCGCCAAACATAGCTTTAATGACCCTATACCATAAAGAGGAATCCTTTGACCTGGACCTCCATATCCATTTGAATAAAAGAGCATGATTTTGAGCGAAGAAACTCGAAATACCAAGCCCTCCTTTTTTTCTTGAAACCATTATTTTTTCTCAACCAATCATAGACATTTTATTCTCATTAATATCAGCACCATTAAAGAATCTCCTGTGAATGGACTCCATCTTACGTAAAACACCAACAGGAGTTTTATAGATTGACATCAGGTATATAAGAAGCGAGCTAAGGACAACTTTTTTATTTTTTATTTCATGCTTAGGTGGCATGAAAATGTGTAGGATTATGAAGAAATCCAAAAAATATTTATCATCATTTTTTTATTTTTTTATATACTAAATAGTTAATGACATTTAAATGGTGATTGTGAAATTCCTAAAAATATAAACCTCAAAAAGCTTTATCCATAGTGGGAATAGGTTCATAATATGAAATGTTTTATGAATTAATGACATTAGAAGATGTGACATTTTTATAAACTTTTTAACAGGTTCATCATTGTGGATGCCCTAAGTGTGTTTTTTTCTCACTTGGTCATCTTTTTCATCAAAATTTTAGTCAGCAACATATTTTCTAGAAAAAAACATGTTTGGAACGAAATGTTTCGGCTTCATCCAAGACACACAAACCAAGTTGCAGCGAAAATCAACTTACCAGTTTTTCCAAACAATTGAAAACAGAATTTCTTGAAAAAGAATTGGTCTTCACGGACAAAAATCCAATTTTCAAACAACTAAAAATATAGGTTACATGCAGATACCACAAACAAAAACCCCACATTATATGTGGTATAAGAGTTAAGATCACCATAGATCCCCTTATTCTATGTCATAGAAACCAATGAACCAATCCTCTCACCACTCTAATTTTTTTCATCTCTAAAATAAAAAAAAACGTCACCTTTCTCACCTCTTATTTTCTACTCCATATTAAAATATTCTTTACTCCACAATCATTGTAAATCGTCTCACAACGCTCAAAATCTTATCACACCATTCGTAGCTATCTCTAGAAGTATTTTTTTATTCTCTTTCATTTATCCAGTACTTCTGATATTAGACACACCGTATAATCTGTCGATGAATTGTTTCGATTTTTTTTTTTCAATCACGAATTGCGAAAAACATATATGATTTCTTATAACGAATCAAATATGATTCGTATAAAAGACTAATCATATAGAAGTCAATAAATCCATTATGATTCAGAAATCAATATATGAATTGTGATACTCGCTACCTTTTTTATATTCAATTTTGTTTCAAGTCACGAATTGCGAAAATCAAAATTAATCTGTTGTGATCAATCATAAAGATTTTTTTCCCGTATTACGAATCAAATATATTTCAGTAAAAGCAAATATGATTTTATAAATGCTTATATGATTTCATAAACGTATATGACTTCATAAAAATTATAAAAAAAAATTCGTCTAAGAGTACATAGTGGTCCCCTCTGATAGAAAGATAATTTTAATTCTCGTCGCGATGGATAGTGTTTTGTTTTGCTAAACGATTAATAGGTGTGTGATATTTAATTTTTAAAAAAAGTAAAAGTGGTATTTTTTTTATTTTGATGAAAAAACGAGTGGCTAGGATTGGTTCATTGGGTCTATGACAAATATTAGAATCTAATATTGAACTTTTGGCTATGTGTATATAGGCCAAAAGTCAAATAGACCCAATATTTTCATAGACCCAATGAACAATCTAGCCACTCAATTTTTCATCAAAAAGTAAAAAAAACTCACTTCTCACTTTTTTTTTAAAATTAATACTCGTTACTCAAATTTCTATACTTTGTATTCATCATTTACGTGTAATACTTAACAGAAAAATATTTGCATCGTTCATCCTTAAGAATATATGACGGCTGACTTTTACTAATGGGGTGATCTACATGTGCCAACTTTTTTGAGAGAGATGTATGGTGTCCAAATGACCAAATCACATGCATTTAATTTGGACTTGACTCTTAAATCAATTACCATAAATGCATAACAAAATTTCAAATTATGGCATCCAAGCTAAGATCATTCACAATGGTGGTTTATAAATAGATCTAAAACTTTTTGAAGAGGTCCAAGAATTTTTGCTCCATAGTGAGAAACCATTTCATGCTTAGGTGGCATGAAAAGGTCTAGGATTATGAAGAGGTCCAAGAAATATTTATCATTATTTTTTTATTTTTTTATATACTAAATAGTTAATGACATTTAAATAGTGATTGTGAAAATCCTAAAAATATAAACCTCAAAAAGTTTTATCCATAGTGGGAATAGGTTTATAATATGAAATGTTTTATGAATTAATGACATTAGATGATGTGACACTTTTATAAACTTTTTAATAGGTTCATCATTGTGGATGCCCTTAGATAACAAACATAAGAATGCCAAAAGTTTCTTATAGACCCATAAAATGTCAAAGACCGAATGAACTAATCCTGGCCTTCCATCTCTTTTAAATCTACGGTGTAGATTAATACCCCTTTTATTTCAGCGAAACAACTAACTGTTTTTTCCCAAACAATTGAAACAGAATTTCTGGAAAAAGAATTGGTCTTCACGGACAAAAATCCAATTTTCAAACAACTAAAAAATTTGGCTTCATGCAATACCACAAACAAAAACCCCACATATATGTGTATAATTGCCGACAATTAAAATTTTGAAAAAATGAAATAAACCAATTTTCAAAACTCAATTTCATTAAACAGAAATTGGAGTTTATAACACATACCCAAGCAGGGTCGTACATACTTGAGTTAGAAGGTATACAAGTGTATAATACGGAGTATCCTTTAAACGTTATCGATAGTGTAAAATGTTTTTGTTTTTTTATTATATTTAACTTGGATTGATATATGAAGTGCATACTGTTTTCGTTTTAAAATATTGCACCCGTCACTGTAAACAAATCAATTATGAAACACTAACATCAAATCAAAACAACCATCTTCAAAATCAACACTCGTTTCGAAACTAACAACAATTTCCAAATTCCAATCTAGTTACGTTAAGTGGGTAGCTCCGAAAATCAGTGAAGATTTTTTTCTTTTTATCTAATTTAAGATTGTACTCCGTATAACTTATTGAAAACGCCATAAATAAAAAAAGTAAAGGGAACTGATGTTTAGTGAAGTAGAGTGTAAAGAGAACTCATACTGAGAAGGCAATGACAGTGTCAATGTTGTAAGGTAAGAACTAAATAATCATGTCATCTTTTTGTTTGATTCAAATAATTCAAGGGTATCGATCTTTGTTTTTGTTGCAACGTTAATAGGCTATTAACATGTTTTTGTGTTACATATTCTATCGATCGTTATTTTATTATGCCATCGTTCGACTCTCTTCATATGATTTTGTTAAAAAAACATATTTTTAGGATTGACCCGTCCAAAACGTACCCGTTAAATCACAATTCTCACGACTCGGGTTTCTAAAGAGATGTTTATTGCGAACGACAAATTGGCTTCCGTTTCGGACAATTTTTTAGTTTTTACCGAGACCTGAATCTAACAGAAAATTCCCAAAATGCCCTCTACGGGATTCTGCACTGGAATTTAATTATATTTTTAATAAAACGCAGTAATTTGACTTTCGGTTTTGACCGCTATCATGCGATTTTAAAAACTACACAAACCTCGCGGCAAACGTAACAATGTTCATTCGAACAACTTTCTGTTCGCGGAAGGCTATCCGGACTCGACAGTGTCAAATCGGATGTTTTCAATCTAGTCAGCTTATTAACATTTTATACACATATTTTGCATAGACGTTTTTCTACATGATTTTTCTTCACGGTTTTATTCACATATTTTTTATAGATATGTTTTATACACACATTTTTATACATCATCTTTTTTTCTACAAGTTTTAACACATTTTTTTAAACACTATTTTTTATACACATATTTTTATCCACGTTTTTACACAAAATTTTATTTCACGTTTTAAAATAGTGCATAAAAATGTGGTTTGTAAAAAGTGTATAAAATTGTATGCTATAAAATCGTGGATAATTTAAAAAAGCATGGTAGGAAAAACGTGATATAAAAACGTGTGTCACTAAAAATGTGCCCTAACAAATGTGTTATAAACATGTATAAAATATGCTATCCAAAACCGTGTAAAAAAATATGTTTTAAAAACGTTGTAAAAATGTGTGAGTCATTAATAATTGTATAAGTTATAAAAATCGCACTGATAGGGTGTCAACACGAAAGTATATTATATAAGTTCCCAGCAGATCTCGTAAAGTGGCTGAGTTTTGGATGACTCATTTTTGTTGAAGCTTTAGGACTCGGTTATAAAACTAAAAGAGATGTCCGAAGAAGATCGTTGTGAGATCGATAATAGTCTATGACTCTTGAGTAGAAACCCGAGAGTCGATAGTAGAGTGTATGTGAAATGAAATGAGAGAACGGGTCGTTGTAGGGAACAGGAGAGACAGATCTAGAAAATATATATTTTTTAACAAAATCATATAAAGGACTAACGATGCAATAA
The DNA here is from genome assembly GCA_026074375.1 of Tanacetum coccineum. Lineage (NCBI taxonomy): Eukaryota > Viridiplantae > Streptophyta > Magnoliopsida > Asterales > Asteraceae > Tanacetum > Tanacetum coccineum. The sequence goes on along the minus strand of BQNB010118269.1, from coordinate 16,431 downwards.
TAAAATAACGATCGTTAGAAATATAACCGAAAACCTGTTAATTGCCTAACGTTGCAACAAAAACAAAGATCGATACCTTAAATTGAGAAGAAAAAAAAGATGAGTACCTTTAATTGACATTGAGCCTAAGATGGGTACATTTTTATGCGATTTGCCCTAAATAAAAAGGTTAAAATCTAGGTATGAATTGAAATGATCAATCCTCATATTCAACGATAGAAAGACTTGCATTAATGAAATAATAGAGTAACAAGTCAACACAAAATAGAATAATATAAAAAGAAGAATTTGTTTTGGTTTTTATTTTTTAAACGGTCATTTACGGCGACATCTAATTGGGCAGTATGCAAGACTCGAACATTCTCTTTAGAGGATAAACCTCACTCCTAGTTAGCTCCTGAAGAAAAACCCTTACGGGGAGGTTCGAACCCGAGACCTCTCGCATGTGATAACAACCTTTTCAAAGGTACTCTGGATAGCTAACTGAGCTAGCTCAGATGATTTAGAAAAAGAAAAAAAAATTGTACATAAGACTTCTCATATACGGTCCAAATCTTGACTTGATCTTTTCTTTCGAAAGTAACAACTTCCTAACACATTCCAAACGGTTAACGTACTGAAAGCGAGTTTCTTTCTAGATTGAGGTTGTTGAGAGTTTCTGAGCTTATATGTTCTATGTTCATATTATAGATTAAAGAAGAAAAAAAGAAAGAAAAAAAACTTTACAATTTTCTCTACTCTCTTTTATGGAAAAGGATCCTCTAAGGTCATGGTCAAACATGATTGATCATGTTAAGTTTATTGTGAGTGCAAATAAATAAGTGGGCCCATGATTTTTATTAAAAGAAAAAGTTTTATACAATTAACTAATTTGTGATTGGTGAACATGATGTATCATGTTTGACTCAACTTTAGAGGATTCTAATCCCTCTTTTATTACTAAACTAGTTGCATGGCGCGTCTAATGAGCGGATTAGCCTTATAAATATCGTTAATAAAAAATTAAGTAAAGGTAGACTAATTATAAACATACCAACGTGTTTATTGAATGCATTAAGAATAAACTCAAATATACCACAGCTTATGGATGATAAGCCAGTTCTGGATGGGCTTATGGACTCTCACTAGCTTGTTTTCAACTCTTGTTAACCCTGTTTTGAGCAAGGGAGTTGCTAATTTTTATTTTTTCTTATTTTTCTTATTTACAGCACAAACGCTATTATGGCTATTTGTGTACTTATAGTTGCTTAATTATGCTTTATTACGATGTTTAGTGCTTCATCTAGGGGATGGTTGCATCTCAGAAGTCTTAGTTCAACAGTTTGATCTCTAGACAGCGAAGTCATCATAACGTCTGGAGAGCACATTAGCGGATACATAAGTAGATACGTAGACTCACGTGTAGGGTAAGCGCATGCTACACATCATATCTATTAGGAACATACAATGATAGGGTGATATTGAGTTACTGCTCTCTACATAAGGCTACGTCTAGTGACATGTGTCGATGGAGGATCTTATGATGGATGCGTAGATTCTGCTGTTCAACATATTCTGCATTGTTTCGTCTGACGTTATTTAGAGATATATTCTCTCAGAGACACTTGTGTTCTTTAATATGTAACGACAACATTAGGATAGCCAAGATTCATTTGTAAAATAAAAAGAAAAAATAATTTTTGAAAATTTTAAGGGTGTTTAGAACAAGCAGTACTAACCCATAAATCATGAGGGCGGTGATACGGTCTCAGTCTGAGGTGTTCATCTAATTGAGAATGGTCTTCACGAGAGTAGTGACTTGAGAGAGTTGTCTATTTATACTAGTCACACAAGCGGACATACTAAGCTCAAGGCTAGCAGTACTAACTCCAATTTATACTGGTAGTTTAAACTGTTAGTACTGACTGTTAGTCTTTTAGCTTTGATCGCTTTACTATTTCTGCTTATATGAAGATTTGAGCTTAGCTTTTTAGAGTAGATTAAACAATTTTCGTTTACTATCTTTTTAGTATGCTTATTTAAGCTTATTCCAGCCTTTTCAAAGCAATTTTAATATATATCAGTTTGTAGCTTTTTCGCTATTTTCCGTTTAGTTTACTTTCTATTTGCTTTATTCTTATGACCCAAGTGCCTTTATAGGGGTGGATTAAATATCTGTTTTTAGCTTATCTGCTTATTTCTTGTTTCATTGTGTTTTGTTAAAGCTAGCAGTACTAACTCTAAGCTAACAGTACTAACTTACAGCTAGCAGTACTAACTCCAAGTATAGTACAGTCTAGTTAAATACTGTTAGTACTTGGTGGTTACGTACGGCTGAGTATTCTCTTGTATTAACTTTAGTTTAATACTTCGGAATTTGCATATTTAGAGTTATCCTAGCTTATTTGGTTTTGTCTTAAAGTTTATTGAGCTTATTTGTCGTCTATACGTTTAAAAGTTTAAGTGTTTTTAAACCAGTTCTAGCGTTATGCTTGTTCTATACTTATTTATCCTTGCTCCATACAGGTGGGGCATTTGCCTATTAGGTTTAAAGCCCACTCATTTCTTGTATAAGCAAGACATCGATTGTCAATTCGTCATTCCATTTTCCATTCAAATCCCGGAAATATTCCTATACTACTTCCGGATTCATTGATTTTTTGTGGATGTTAATCCTTGTTATATATTTTTATAATTTATTTATATGCGTAAAAAGGAATCAGAATATGGAGTCAAATTTTGCGGCGCCGTTGCCAGGAGGCTGTAAAAAACGATTAAGTCGTTACTTGACAAATTATGTTTGGAATTTGGAATATGTATGCTTTTTATTCCATAAACATATAAAAATAAAATAACAAAAATATTTTTCATTTCTTTTAAGTATAATGATCATATAAAGAACCACAAATGTAAAAAACATTGTCCATAAAAAAAGTAATAAAATATCACAATTGGTAAAATACCAAAAATATAATATTCTACAATTGAGGTATTATCATAATAACTTCCGGGAACTTGTTGGTTCCCAACTCGAACAAAAGATTTAAAACTGCCATTTATGTCGCTTACCATACGGCTCACCTCGATTTGATTAAACAAACTATAAAGTGGGTATAAGGAGGGGGTTCGAGAACGACGACCCAAAAGGAATAATTAAGCTTCCGCGTGCTATCTACTTCCCCCGCTCACCTAGGCGTTTATCTTTTTGAGAGCTACCGTGGAAGTCAGTAGATAGTTGGTGTTGAAGTTGTCTTATCTACATATGCCTTAAAATAACATTGTGAATAAATCATTGAAAATACACCAAAAAAAAAATAAAAAAATTGATGTACATTTCAATTTCTATATTTCTGTTTTGTGCATGAGCGCACTCGTTCTCAAGCCCGTAAACGGGTCGTCAACAACAAGTCTCCGTCGAACTTCTGTTGAATCCAAATCTTGAAGAAAACCAAACAACGAATCAAGAAACTCAATCCGCACCATAGTTACGAATGAGACGATTAATCGAACTATGGCCAATTACGTCGAAGCACCTACCGACCGAGAGTGAGGCTACTACCAACCTCCTCAGCGAGCATCTTAATTATGTATAGGGTACTATGGTGCGTTATCATTCACTCTTCGACGAGAGAACTGTTAACTCGGATTATTCGGGTTGATTTGCACTAACATCTCAACTAATGTGAGGGACAGATCATGTCAGAGGCCTGAGAGGACAGACTAATGCAGTTCAATGAGCGAGATGTGTGCGCAGATTAAACTCTCTATTCGAAGTCTCACTGGACTCTCTCTTTATGCACCAGAAGTCTATCAAATCCAGACCAGCACATTTGACTTACACGATCACGCTCCGAGAGAGCGATTATAAGTCACCAACAACGGAGCATCTGAGGCGTTACGTCCGGTACTGTGACGATGGATCTTGGGGAGGCGCCACACATCGTCCACGACTGGATCTCAACAAGGGAGCTGAGAGAACATCGCACATCTCTAGGTGGACTGTATACTCTGATGTACCCCAGTTCTATAGTCCGGCTACGGCGGGGAGCGGCGCCCTAACATAAGAGTGGCGGATATAGTAAACAAAACGGCAGACTGGCCCCTGCAGGTGAGACACAGTATGGCACTGTAACATCTCATGAGGTATGGGTGGATACGAGTAGTCTATGTTCGCAGCGCACGATTTAGAACTCTTAACATAATTTTTCGGGCGCCGTACTCCATCACATAAAAATCGAGACCAATCAATCTCCAACACGAAGATCACTCACTAGTGAACACTGATCTCTGCATCATCACTAGACACTGTTTAACAGTATAATAACTCGCGGTTTGGTTCTAGAGCGAGAGCGCACCTTGGGACTCCGTATTGATCGATAATGATCGCACACACACCACACACAACTCATCTGCTATTATACAGCGTACTGGGTGAACAGTCACGACGTCTTGATCTGTTTGATGATAATCTGGTTATCAATTGGTGGCAGAGAACATAGCATATTTAGCGTCTGTTCACTATTCAGTTTAGAGGTGGATTCTCGGTGGATGCAGTACATTCTACGGATACACACTGTGGTCGTGGGCAGCGTACGGGTCATGTTGCGATCGTGCCGGGACTAGTGTCATGGGAGGGCATGAGACATGCGTCACACAGGTAGATTGAAATTGGTGTCATTAATCTGACGTTTCTACAGGACGATAGCATACTACAGTTCATGCATGGGATGTATGCTGTGTGCTTGCAGCATGATGCATTTGCATCTTAGAGGGGAAGAGTTATGTCACAAGGATCACAGGACAGCGAGAGTTCACATCTCACTCAGAGAAGGGAATTGCATAGTGGCGATACATAATTAACAGTTCAGGGTATTGTATACTCAACAGAGATAGGTGGATGGATTGGGTGACACTTTCTGGTGAGAGTTAGGGGTGAGTTGTGATTACATAGGGGGTGTGGTTTTGATAGACACTAGAGACAGTACATTGAGATCTATAGGAGCCGGTTACCTACCGGCAATAATCAGTGAGAGACGTTACGCTGATTATTACATTTGTACTAGAGTCGACTCATTAGGTTGGAGGTGAGCTGGATCTAGATCAGAGGTGCAGTATTGAGGGACGTTTCTATCTAGAAGAGTAGGTGTGTATGGGGGGAGGGCTTAGTTGGAGGGGAGTGAACTTTAACTTACTTAGGGATAGAGAGAAGGTCCATTGCTGAATCAGAATTCAGATTAATTCTAGTCTAGCACACAGAGCAGTGTTGGCTCTATATCTATCACTCTACACGATCGAGAGGACTGGTGTTTGAGGAGGGCTACAAGTCAGACTCTAGAGTCATGGTCATAGCTGGAGCAGACCATCAAACACAGACAGGCTGCGAAGGGGATTTACTTTTTTTCACAGAGTGGGTTACAGTGGGAGCCAGAGATTCTGTTATATAGTATACTGTTTAATAGCTGGCTGCTACACTAAGTGACGCAGTAGTAGGAGTAGTACGATAATGAACTTTGAAGTGACGGAGACACCACACGGTCGTGTATTTAAGACACAATGTACATCGTCTCTCTAGAGGGTACGTGGGGAGGGGACGTCGTGAATAGTGTGTCTAGACCAGTATAGAAGATGGACATAGGTGTAGTACATGAGAGGGTCACGTGATCTAAACTTAGGAAAATTTGTAGTGGGGTGTGGAGCACTTGCTGACCGGTTGTCGGGTAGGGGTAGAGCTCGACTCACGCACACGGGAGTAGGAGCAGGTGTCACTGATACACACTAACATGGTGAACGACTAACGTGCAGCATAGAGCATCGGAGCACACAAATACGACGATTTCGGGTGGATTTGAGTGTTTTTAACTTACAGAGGTATCTTATCTACTTTAGGTTATGTATTTGAATTGACATAGGAATTAGTATTTGATATTTGTAGAGGGTGGAATATTTTGCACAATACTATTGGCAAATAGAAAAGACCTGTCAACATATTAAGGAAAAAAAATAGGTAATACAGCTATACTTCAGGCTCGGTCTCTTCCAAGCAACTCCAGGGCTATACCCAAAGGTGAGGTGAAAGCAATCAACTACCCAAGCGGTGTGTCCTATAAGGGACCTCAAATTCTTCTTCGCTTTATGGAAAATGATTCCGATGGCGACAAGGATACGTGCACCAAGCACCGAAAACAGCCAACCTCCAATGGTCCAAACTGATGACCAAATTGGTGAGACCGTTGTTGCTTCAAAAACTAAACCAACCTTGCCTTATCCTTCAAGGGCCAACAAAGAAAAGCTCCGTGAAAAAGACGATCTTCTTAGCTTCAAAATTTATGGAGATTTTTCGGAATCTCCATTTCGAGCTAAGTTTTGCGGACGCTCTCCTACACATGCCCAAATTTGCACCAATGTTTAGAAAGCTCCTCAATGACAAAGATAAGATGATTGAGTTGACAAAGACACCGGTAAACGAGAATTGCACGGCGTTATCCTAAAAAAAGTTTTCCCGAGACAACGTGGAGACCCGGTAGATCCTTTATACCGATGTGACTTTCGGAAATGAATAATGCTTAAGCCTTTGGCCAAATCTCAGCGCAAGCATCAACCAATGCCTCTCTCCTTTGGAAAGGAACAAGTCCTCCCAGCTATTGACCAAACCCGAATGATTCTTGAACTTGCCGACCGAACGATTTCTACTCCAACCGGCATCGCCGAGGATGTTTTCGTGAAAGTTGGAACGTTCTTCTTTCTTGCCGATTTTGTGGTGGTTGATTAGGTTGCCAATCCTCGGGTTCCCCTAATCTTAGGAAGACCCTTCTTGAGGACGGCACGTGCCTTGATAGATGTTCACGGTGAACAAATGACCCTTAGACATGATGACCAATCTGTGACCATCAAAGTTGGTGATACAAAGACATTCTCCTACAATATCATTGAATCGTTACCGAGTCGATGGTTATTGACATGGGCTTGTGAAGATAGGTTCAAGAAGTACTTGAAATTTCTAAAAGTGGCAATCCCACTTCTACTACGGAACTTATGATCGATTCTCGCTCTCCATCTTTCACTCCCTTCGGAGGAAGTGATTTTCTAATAGAAGAGATCGATGAATTTCTTGAACATGATGATTCAATACCACCAGGTGTTGACGGCATCTATGATTCTGAGGGAGATACTGTTTACCCTGAGAAAAAGCTAAAAAAATAAACAAAAAAAAAAAAACGAAAAAAAAAGAAAAAAAACAATAAAAAAAAAAAATAAAAAAAAAAAAAAAAATACAAAAAAAAAAAACAAAAAAAAACAAAAAAAACAAAAAAAAAAAAAAAGAAAAAAAAAAAAAAAAACAAAAAAATTATTACTATTTGCGGACGGCGGATATCTTGTAAAGATATTATTCGGATATCATTAGAGGGGACGCTCAATACATGAGTAAGCGGTTGAGTGACGGACATACACATAATCTCGAAGCGAGGAAGGGTTGATGTGCCGCATAAAAATACTCTATCTCTCATCGCTAGCCTATCGTACGAGCACGCACAGTATCATTTTGAGTGACCGAGAAAAGATTAAAATCTTCCATGTTAAGCTCCTCCCACCTTGGAACTCAAAGACTTCCATCCCATCTTGAGTACGCATTTTTGGAAGGTAACGATAAATTACCCCGTCATAATCCTAAAACTTGAAAGAATGAGGATAAACCCGCCCTGGATCAAGATTTTAAGTCACACAAACATGCCATAGCTTGGAAGATTTTCCCTGATATTAAGGTAAATAGATCCGCAATTTTGCACCCATAAATTTTGATGGAGGAGAAATGCCAGAACCCTAGTTCAACATCAAGAAAGAGTTAAACCCCAAAATCATGCCGTTATTAAGCATGAAGTTAATAAACTTCTTGATGCCGGGTAAATTACCCTACTCTGACAGTCCCCTGGGTAAGCCCGTTCATTGTGTCCCTAAAAAGAGGCATAACCGTGGTGAAAAAATAAATAAAATGAATTAATCCCACTAGTGATGGTTACGGGATGGCAGCTTTGCATCGATTACCGATAAACCTCATGAGCAACTCGTAAAGACCATTTTCCATTACCATTTATGGATCAAATGCTTGAAAGATTAGCCGAAAATGAGTACTATTGAGCGTCTTGTCTTTGGACGATTCTTCGGCTACTTTCAATCCCGATTGACCCACTTGATCAAGAGATACTAACCTTCTCCTGCCTTACGGGACATTTGCCTATCGCGCATGCCTTTTGGGTTATGCAATGCACCGGCACGTCAAAGGTGTAAGGTTGAATCTTTCACGATATGATTGAGAAAAAACCATGGAGAGTCCTTCATGGATGAATGTCTTGGTTTTTGGAGATTCTTCTCTCCTCTTGCCTTTCCCAGATTATACAAAAACTCTCAAAGGTGTGAAGACACCAATGGTTGTGCTAAAGTGGAGAAAAGTGCCACTTTATTGTCAATGGCGAAGGAGATAGTCGCCTGGCCCATAAAATTTTAAAGTTCCGGTATTGAGGTTTGATAAGTCTAAAGTTGATGTCATTAGATCTCGTAGAATTATTCCACTCATCCCACAACCGCGAAGGGAAGTCTCAGTTTTCTCGGTCCATGCGTTTCTACCGACGATTTGTTCAGGATTTTTCCAAATCGCCCGGCCTATGACCCACTCCGGTGAAAAAGAAACTCCGTTTATCCTTTCTCGAAGGAATGCATCAAAGCATTTGAAACCCCTTAGATGAAGTAACCCAGGCTCCAATTCTAGTTAGCTCCCCGAATTGGGACTTGCCCTCGAAATCATGTGTGATGCAAGTGATTTTGCTGTTGGGCAGTCCTAGGGCAACGTAAGACCAAGCACTTCCAGCCGATACACTATGCAAGCAAAACTATGACTGAGGCTCAAGCACATTACACTACAACGATAAGAATAACTTGCCGTAGGTGTCATGCTTTCGAGAAATTCCCGGCCATATCTTGTCTTTCCAAAAGCAGAGTGTATACGACCATTCCGCTCTCAAGTACCTGCTTGCTAAGCAAGAAGTTAAGCCAAGAATTGCTCCGATGGAATTTTGCTGCTCCAGAATTTGATGTCGTTATCGTAATAAAAAGGAGCAGAAAATCTCGCGCAGACCACCTTTCTAGACTTGAAACTCCCCTCAAAGTGAGATCGAGAAAAGGAATGTTAGCCCTAAAAATATGGTGACTTAGCTGGAATTACATATTACTCAATTATAGTCCGTCGGCGTTAGTTTAGCTTGGTAAAGCTCGGGTCTATAAAAACCCCCTCCATACTTCCATGGAGGGGTGAAGCTTACTTAAGAAAAAAGTGTGTGTGTGTGTTTTCTTCCTTTTTTTTCTCTCTACAACACACACACTCTTCCCATCTTTTTTTTCTCTCTATAATGAATAAATTCCTCTTTCATTTTACCAAGCCTCCGGATCCGTTGCTCGATAGTGAATATAATCCTACAATTGGTATCAGAGCATAGGGGGAATCCGTGTTGTTTAATCTACTGATTATGTGGCGAATAAACTCAAAAAATTCGTGGCTTATATTGATGAAAAAAGGCCACGGCTCAAGTTTTTTGGGCTTACCTGGAGGTGGTTAAAACTTGTTCTATTCTTGCGAGTATCTACAGTGTCAAAACCGATGATATTGGTACCATTCCATGAGATGCACAAGCTACTAGATCGATTTTAAAGCCAAAAAAAAGGTATGGTTTTTTTTCGTGTTCTAGGCGGCGGTTTGGTCCGATTTTAGAAAGTTCCTGATCAAGAAAATTCGTGTAGTATATGTTTAATCAAGATCCAACCAACTTAGTTTTACGCATCACAAAGCTTATTTGCGTGGTCAAATAATTACTTGGTTGAAAATTGCTTATTTCGAATGAATGTTCATAGTGGCGGTTGATTATTAGATTTGAGTTAATTCAGGTGGCGGTTTGACATAAAGTAGTCAGAGCAAGATCCGCATTTTAAGGAAAAAGTAGGTGGCGGTTTGACCAAAGTCAACGGCGGTTTGATTTAAAATAATATTTTATTATCGGCGGTGTTGTCTTTCACACGGCGTTTGAACAGGTAAAAGGCGGCGGGATGACATTATATTATGAGCACAATTGAAATGTTACTCTGCCAAAATTCAAAAATCCACGCGGGCACACAGAGACAATTTGTATTACAACTCATAACGTGCGAGTTGTCGTACTATCTACTGTACTTGCAACACAGGTCAGGTGGTAGCTCTAAGAGAGTGACACAGATCAGTTTGTTTCTGCGAGTCGCACGACGCGGCGCGAGCGATGCGGTGAGATTCATGAAGCGAGGTATACAGAATGTAGCGCGTCTCTCTCAGTAGAACATAATATCAGAGACTCCGGAGACTCTATTCTTAAGACTCTGACTGATGGTTTTATCGAGAGGTGATTAGTCGCGGACGACACATACACTCAGACATCGGGCAACGGTCAACTTATACCTCAACCAGACACACTCAACTTGTCATAGAGAGCGTTGTATTTATGTAGCGACGTACACGCGCGTCAGGTCTGCGCTTCCCTTCACTCATATTACACGTCTTAGTCTTAGGTAAGATCAACGAGTGAGCGTCTAACTAGCGCGAGATTGTCTGGACACGGATCTTAGTGGACAGGAGAACGCGTGGAGCTCGCGACAGTTGGATAGATATATCGTGAGGAGTGATTCTGGTAGTTTATGAGACTCTCCGAGCTCTCGGAGCGTAGACAGCCACATTCACAGAGTTGTGTCTTATGTAGTGGTACAATACCTCTCTACTAGATCGTTCTGAGAGTGGGTACATGCTTGAGAGAAATAGGATTCTCTCTACAAGAACAACACTGTCGATCTCAAGTCACTACACAATCAACCATAACAACATACCACTCAAACAACAACACTTAATCCCAAAACGATCCTGAAAAGATTCACTTAAATGACAAAATGGCTAGAGATTCGGATTACGATGACAAGAGATTTAGCGGAGTTGTTTGGTAACCCTTCATTTGGCGATTGAAGTTGAATTTAACAAAGGAAGTCTACTTATTCATCATCGTGACTTTCTTCTATTTTCTATCGATTGATGACTTGCTTGAATGTATACAGTTATGATTAAGACATTGGATTATATCGTTTCGTGGCCAGAGGTGAAGGGTGGCTGGATGAAAAGCCCTGATAACTACCCTTTAAAGGAGTTACATTGTAGTACTCAGTGTCACACGCAAATGTCGATGTGGATAATTTCAAGAGGTGTTTGTAACTTCTTAAACTTTTTGAGAGTAAAGGTACTTAAAGATTTCTTTTTTGCACCTGTTCTTCAATCAACAATAAGGCAAGGCCTTTAATAACAAATTGGGGGATCTTACTTCATTCAATTTGGGATACAGGGTTTATCTTCACCATGTGATACAAAAATAGCCAAAAGAATTGAAGTTGGTAATTTACAGAGAGTTTAAAGGTATGAGATGTTAATCAGCACTTCTCACGGGTATTATTTTGAGCGGCTATTCCAAATATCGATACATCACAGTCTAAAGAAAAATCTTCGAAAGTCTTGCTATGATATCATTCACAAGACCTTGATTATACCAAGGTAGTTCTTGATTCTTGCTTTCATCGCATCTACGGGAGTAAGGTCTGAAGTCAATAGGGTAATGATCTTTTGTTATATCAAGAATTATGTGCTTATGAACCAGAACTTCTCGAGTATATAACGTACCACGACAATGATGCTTCCGAGAGATTCCACAACCATCATGGGGAAAATGTGTAACATTCAGACTTAATTGACTTAGATTGTTACCATGTAACTTCCAGGGGGAAGTTTTGTTAGCCCCTAAAAATGCGTAGTATGGTTTTGTGAAGTATTATGCGCAAATGTGAAAGAATCTGTTGCTGATATTCTCGCGAGCATGCACCCCCAACGATATATTCCACCAAGCCCTAATACAAGTAGAAGATCTGTTCAAGCTACATCAATGTTCAGAATCTGCTTAAGGATAGGAGGATGTGTGGTTTGGGGGAAGACCGATCAGTAAACTTCGCCAAAAAGGAGTCTAAGAAGAAAGGTTTTCAAGACATACTGCATGATAGGGGGGAGTTAATCCAACTCATGCATACTACAATTGGTTCAAGAACAGTAAAGACACTGACTGAATCCAGGCTGGAGTACGAAGTCTTTTAAGACGAGGAGAACTCAAAAGACAACTTCAGCTGTGGAAGCGCTTTGGAGACGGTAGATCTAAGTCACTGATCACACACATTGTCTGATCTAGTAGTCAGTATGATGACTCTCTGATGAGGAGCGGGGAGGGACTCACCGATTGGCAAGTAGGACATTAAGGGCGTGTGGCCTATCTAGCGCAATAGCCATCTATCACCTGGGTGAGAAGGTGCGACTACAGGCAGTCAGACTTTCACTTGCCTCATGCCACTAAACATCTAAGACGTGAGCGCAGGAACTCACATGGAGCGATATCAGCGTTCTGCGGAGGATTCAGACAATTTCGCTTACAGATATTACTGTCTTCCTAGGGTACGGTTAGGAGAGAGAGTGAGTGTGTGCGAGAGCGTATTGTGGGATGTGGGAGAGACAAAAGTAGAGTGAGAGAGATGGCTAGAGAGAGAGAGAATAGAGATAGCGCAGAGCGAGCGAGTTTTAGATATATTCTCTTCTCTCTCTTTCATTCTATAGTGATGCCTATCTATAACTCTCTCTCTATTCTCGCTCTGAGATCTCATCTATATCTCTATCTATTTAGATACGATCTCAGATATATGATATACTCTGAGTATATAGTCTATCATTTATGTGGTTTTTTTTTCATTGTATTCTCTTATTTTAGTTTAGCTAAGTAAAGCTCGGTCATAAATACCCCCTCCTAACAACACGCTTCCAAGGAGTGGAGGGAGGGTGTAAGCTCACTTAAGTAAAAAACGTGTGGTATGTGTGTTTTCTGTCCTTTTTGTTGCTCTCTAACACATTCACAGCACACCGTTCTCATCTTATCTTTTTCTCTCTACTATAATGAATAAACATCTCTTTCACTTTACCAAGCCTCCGATCCGTTGTTCAAGTGGTGAATCTATTATAACAATGAAATTACGGAAACAAAATGAGGAACGCGTTTTTTTTAACCAGGTGCATTTAGGAAAAATCTAGTGTTTTTTACCAAATTTTACACTACACCACAAAATTCCATAGGGTCTCAGGACACCAGTGGTTCCGTCCCTGCTTGCGACAATATATGGCATTGACTTTTATTAATCGTCATAGTGAAATAAACTGAAACAAGAATTGTCTTCGTTTTAGTTTAAACGACGTCTTATTGTCTGACGGGCTAGTGACCATATGCGGTATTGCGCAATTAGTACGTACCAACTGTGGTTTCAGAGGTATGAATAGCATAAGCACAAAACAAGAACACAACACGACACCAGGTAACAAGAACTCAAAGTTACTGCCTAACACGCAGGTTTGTTTATTGAAGAAACTAACTCAAAACTCCAATTTGTTACAATGAGAATCCCTACCCTTCACGGTATATATAGACTAACAATACACGTTAGACTATAACTAGGATTACATTAAACCTATTCTAAATAGATAAATACTAATAGATTAGGAATACTTTGGACTAGTTGGATTCGCACTCCAACTACGACTTCTGATATCTAGCAGCACGCATAAGCCATATCCAAATATCATAAATTCACCAACAATCACCACCTGAATTTCTGAGTCGATGAGGGTAACTCTTGCACACCAAGTAACGATCTCATCTCCTTGAACCTTATGCGCGCCAAGGCCTTCGTTAACGGGTCTGCTCTTTGGTTCTCTCCGGATACATGCTCAACAATTACCTGCTCATTCTCCACACATTCACGAATGAAGTGATATCGAGTATGGATATGTTTGCTCCTTCCATAAAAGACTGAGTTCTTTGATAATGCAATTATCAACTCATATTATCACCTTTTGTCTTTTCAATCATGTCACTTTTGCCAATAACCCCCTAAGCCAAATTGCTTGACACGCAGCTAAAGTGGTGCCATGAACTCAGCTTCACACGAGGATAATGCCACGGTAGTTTGCTTTTGTGAGCACCATGTAATAGGTAATGTACCAAGGTAGAAAACATGTCCAGTAGTACTTCGTCTATCATCAATGTCAACATTATCACTACTATCACTATATCCTACCAATTTCATGTCATTACTACGATTGTATTTAATACCAAATGAAGTTGTACCTTTAAGATAGCGTAGGATTTGCTTGATAACACAAGCATGTGATTCTCTTGGACTTTGCATATATCGACTAACCACACCAACCGAGTAAGTCAAATCTGGACAAGTGTACAAGAGGTAACGTGAGCAACCCACCACTTTTGATATTGGGTAGCTTCAACTTCTGGTTCATCTTCTGCTTTTGAAAACTTGAGTTCCGGTTCCATTGGACATAAAGCTGCATTGCAATCTTTCATTCCAGCTTCTTTCAAGATCCTCCTTGCATATCTTTCTTGCTTGATCTCCATGCGATCCTTTCCTTGTGAGACTTCAATACCTAAGTAATAAGTTAACTCACCAAGATCCGACATTTCAAATTGAGACGCCATTCTCCTTTTGAATTCATTTATGAGGTCTAAGCTTGCTCCAGTCACGAATATATCATCTCCATAAACCGCAATAATGATAAATTATCCATTGGATACCTTTCTATAGACCGCCTTTTTGTACATGCATTGTAGAAACCCTATCTCTTTTAAAGTACCATCGAGCTTCTTTCGATTACCATTTTGAAAAGCCGTTTTCACATCTAAGTGATGAATCTTCCATCCTTCCCTGACTGCGAGAGCAATCAATAGTCGTATGGTCTCCAGTCGAACTAACGGGTTAGGCATATCATCTCTTCCAAAACTATCTTCTTCACTTTCTGGATTGGTCTCGTGAACAGTAACCAAGTTGCTATGTGGGTTCGCCTCTTCATCTACAACCTGATTAGTACCATCTTCTTGTATATTGTTGCATAAAACAGTAAACGTACCTGATTCCTGTCCCACTTCATTTATATTTTCTTTACCAACTTTTAGTTGAGCTTTATAAAGGCGATTTTCATTACGCGGGACCTTTATAAGTAAACCTCCCCAACTATCTCGCATGGATAAGAACTCACCTCGGATACTAATATCATAACCGGATATTGTCGCTTGTCCGATACTTATTGTTAGCTTTAATTATATTAAGTCAAACAAGAATGTTATCGGTCTTAGAAAGTCAAAATAGGTCTTGTATTGTAATAGGTTAGTCGGGTTCAACGGGCTTGGATTATAATCTAATATTGTCCTTGTTTCTGGCTCAAAGCCCAAGTTAAACCAAGCCCGGCCCGTTAGAAAGCCCAAGTGCCAAGCTAGAAGGCTAGGGTATAAATACCCCTTCACCACACTTGGTGAAGGGTGTTGGTTACATTTTCACTACACTTGTAACTTCCCATTTTCTCTCTAATCTAATATTCTCTTTGTTTCTCTCTCTACTTTCTCTCTCTAAGATTCTTCTCATTTTTTAGCATCTTGGTATAAATTATTGTTGTGTAATGGATTAACTAGTGGGATAACATGTGGTACCAGAGCTAAAGGGGTGTTTAGTGATTGAATTCGTGGGTTTATTGATTTGTTTTTTTTTTGGTTCGAAATAAAGAAAAAAAGCAAGAAAAAATCATCTTTGATCTTTGTTTCGTGGTTAAAAGTGTTAAAGACTTGTACTTTTGGGCTTAGATCACTTCCTTGCATCATTACTAAGTGGTTTTAACATCATTTCGTAGCCAACAAGAAAGTTTGAAGATTTTTTCTTGGCTGCGTTTTGCCTAACTGAAGGAGTGTTCGTCGTTGCGTTTTGACAAAAGTCGTTGCGTTTTGTCAAAAGTCGTTGCGTTTTGACAAAAGTTGTTGCGTTTTGACAAAAGTCGTTGCGTTTTGACAAAATTCGTTGCGTTTTGACAAAAGTCGTTGCGTTTTGACAAAAGTCGTTGTGTTTTGACAAAAGTCGTTACGTTTTGACAAAAGTCGTTGCGTTTTGACAAAAGTCATTGCGTTTTGACAAAAGTCATTGCGTTTTGATTAGATTCATTGCGTTTTGACAAAAGTCGTTGCGTTTTGACAAAAGTCATTGCGTTTTGACAAAAGTCATTGCGTTTTGATTAGATTCATTGCGTTTTGAGTCAACAGGTTGCGTTTTGAAGACCTTCATTGCGTTTTGACTAGACGTTACTCTGCCCAATTAATTTATTGATTGCGTTTTGACCAAGATTCGTTGCGTTTTGACAAATTGCACTGCGTTTTGTCTAGAAATATTGTGTGAAGAAAAAGGTTTCAGTAAAACTGCAATAACTTTTGATCCGTAAGTCCGTTTCAGGCCCGTGACCTCTCAAATCGAAGAGAAAAACGA
>BQNB010118268.1:0-21025 GCA_026074375.1 Tanacetum coccineum | reverse complement strand
TAAATCGTTAAAAAACACTTTAAAATGGTTTTTGATAATTTAAAGGGGTGTTTGGGTTAAGACCTCAAAGTGGGTCAAATTGGTTAAAAAAAACCTTTTGGGTCATTCATCCAACTTTAACAAGCTCATTTAAGTAATTTTAATCAGTTTTTAAAAAGTTTTAAGGTTTAAAAGCTTGTTTTTAAAACGGTGGGTTCAAAAACAGTTTTATACAGCTTATTTGATTAAGACTCTTTAAACAGCTTTTAAGTGTTGTATTGGTGTTGTTTTTAGTGTCAAAATGCAGTAGGATTATTGTTGGTTAAGAGTCTTTTGTCACTTTTGGTTTGGCACAAAATCTGTCAAGTGAATTTTTCTTTTAGTTTTAAGTTTTCAAAAGCCATTTTTCAATTTTATTTTTAGCTTAGTTAAAATTAGTTTTAGATCTTGAAATTGAAAACACAAGCTCCTTAGGTGTCAAGCTTCATCTGTTTTAGCTTAATTTGTAGTATAGGGCTTATTAGATAAGCTGAAATTAGGCCTGCAAAAGCTCTTTTGTCTTTTCAAAATCTTGAAAAAACTCAGTATATGCTGAGTGTGACAGCCTTTTCATTTAGCTTTTTCCTAGCTTATTTGAGTTTCAAACTCAAATCTCTTTGCTGATTAGTGTAGCTTATAGGATAAGCTTTACAGGCATATAAGCCCCTAAACCTTAAGGATCCTTTTTCTAGCTTAAAAATAAGCTAGAAAAGTGCCCTATTGGCTTTTTGGTTAGTAGTTTGGGCCAAAAAGCTTATTGGCTTTTTAAGGCTTTCCAGCTCAATTTCCTTGCTTATTTTTGCTTATAAATGTTTTTTAGGTTTAGCTAGTTATCTGTCTTAACTTAATTGCTTTTAGTTTGTGCTCATTAGTTCTAAAAAAGCATTGCAGGTTAAGCCCTTTTTATACTTAGTGTAAAAATCAAAATTGTCTGCTTATTGTTACTTTTTCCTAGCTTATTTTTAAGTTTTATGAAAAGTCATTTTTTTAAAGTTTGTTATTTTGGCTTATTTTATAAGTTTTTAAAAAAGAAATTAAAAAAAAAGTTTTTCCAAAAAGGAAGGCCACATGATTCGACCCTGTGACCTCCCCTTTCACACACAAGCATACTTAACACACACACTCCTAACCAGCGGCACCAGTAGGGCTGTCTGGTTAGAGTTTGCACAATTAAATATATAACCCCTGCCCAAAAGTGCTTATTTTTGGCTTATTTCAATAAGCACTTTTCACCATTTTATTTTTCATAGAACCAGCACTGTTCAATGCACTTTTCCTAAATTTTTCAGATTTTTATGATTTAGTTTAATATTTTTAATATTTAATTTAGAGTAAAATAGTTTTTAATTCATAATAAAAAAATATAAAAGTAAAAAAAATATAATTCTTTTTTATAAAATTTTCTTTTATCATTTAAGACTTAGGAAAATTAAATTTGCTTTCGTAGGGTTAAATTTGTAGATTTTGTTTTTTTTAAAGAACGAGATTTGGTCCCGTTATCGTTTTTTTTAGGTTTTAAGCTTTATTTGCTTTTGTTCTAGAGTTTCGTTTATTTTTTTTGCATATTATTAGTAGAATTAGAATCCAAACTAAAAACTTTCAAATCATTCAAAAACGCGATCATGAACGTAACCGATTCTCAATTCATGCCTCGTTGGAAAACGACCCGGGAAGGTTTTTTTAGGATTTTGCTTTGGTCAAAAGTAAATCTTTTAAAAGCCTCACGGAATACTTATCTTTCTATTATTGATCTTATCCTTATTATATATTTATATTATATTTATATATATTAAGGGGAGTCAATGAGCCTTTTGGAGTTCAGCTTCCAGATTGTCAAAATCTTCTTGTATAATCACCCGACCTTTTTCGAGACATTCTATTTTGTCTTCTATGTGCTCAATGCGGTCAAGAGAGAGTTCATCCAGGTGATTCAGGATTTCCTCAATTTTCTCCTCGTGACGTTCCAAACTTGTCTTACGAGAGCTTTCTCCCATCTCAAATTCTTAAGGTAGGGCAGAAGTAGAGGAGAATGATTGGTTATGGCCTTGTTTCTTAGGTGACAATAATTCCTCTGGAAGAATAGTTGGTGGTGGAATAGGTGATTCTTTAGCATAGTATGCATGCATGACCTTTATATAGGGGTCATCATGAAAAAGTAAAAGAGTTGGTAAAGCTATTGGAACTACACCAAATGAGTTATTTGAAGAGCTAGAATAAGTTTTTCCTGGTGAAGCTGGGACATAGCCCGGGGAAGCCGGGATATAGTCCGGAAAGTTAGAAGAAAAAGCATCCTCAATATCAGAAGTAGGATGGTTGGGAGAAGACATCACTCTGTTAACAACCCAGTAGTAAATAACATAAGTTATTTATATAATAGTATAATAGTTATGTATCTTTACATACTATTCAGGAGATGTAGTGGCACGGAGGACTTTCTTGGATGGAAAAAGAAAAGTAGTTATAGTTAAGGTTTTAACCTTGTTCTCTATAACCGTGGCTCTTGATACCAATCTATAACACCCCCATTTTTGACATATAGCAGCGGAAGCTAATCTGGGGTATTATTTCATAGTACAACAGTCATAATCATAGAAAACGACTCGAAAGAGACGTTTTTAAAAGATAAGTTATCATTCATTATTTCATCAGAGTTTTTACAAACAGAGGTCCCAAAATCTACATGAAAACATAAAGTTTGAATGATAACAGTTTAGCCATCTTCAAGTCCGTGCCACTCCGTGCCATAAGATGTTCAGTTACCTGAGATAAACATGCTAAAAAGGTCAACACAATGGTTGAGTGAAATTCATAGGTTTATAATAAATAGTGTGAATACAAGTCATCATAAGAGTGGGTTACGTTGTTATACACCCATAAGTGTAATAATTGCAATGAGTACAATTATTATGGAAAACAGTATTATTGCGTCTAAGCTCATGGCACTCAAACTGACTAGTGTATATATCAATAATGATATATATAAAGATAATGGCCCCCGTGTAGGTAATTGCCATATACCTATGAGTTTCAAATATAGTGCGTTTGGTTACCTATCCGGCTAACACAAACGGGATTCGTCAATCCCAATAGGCCTATTCACAATATTCACGTTCACTCGCAAGTGATTAATGGTCCATGATGGTGGGGGTCTTTTGGCATAAAGGGACTTAGACAACAGATGCAATAATATATCAGGATAGCATACATTTAGAAAACACTTGTATTCATGGTTTATAGCATGTATCCCCCTCACGGGTTTATGAAATAGAAGATTTAAAAGTGAGGCTATGAACTCACCTTAACAGTATAGGGAAATTTAATTGATGGCAAAAATATATCAAGTGAAAGTAACAGCTTTGTCACGCAACCTGGGGTGATATGTCAAGTCTTAGTGTGATAGTTTATGTTTCAAAACTTCATAAAGTTTAACGTATATCTTTGATTTATTAAATTATGGAAATATTGTATCGATGTTCGGGCTATCATAATCTAGAGGCCATGTAGTATCGTTTGAGGAGCCAGGGCACTTTAAATCGTAAACCCAGCAAACTCGTCAAAACGAAAACTCAAATGAAACCCTTCATATGAAATTTCCTAGTAACGTGATACGATAAGATTTTAAGTTTCTTCAAAAGTTAGTTGATGATAAATTATGTTAAATATACAACGAAATAATGCGTCGATTTATGATTAATAATGATAAATGTGTCGAGTTTTAATAAAATTGAGTTTTATAATATTAATATATATTTTTATTATTTATATAAAAATATTATATTTTATATTTTTAAGTTTGCAAAATTGGCAATATATACCCTTGGTTTATAAACTTTTACGACTTTAGTCCTTCATATATAAAGCATATATAACTTAAACCTTTAAATTTGAAACTTGGAAAAATAGGTCCTTATAGTTTTAACTTTAGAATAATGACATTTTTAGCCCCTTTAGTTATAAGTTTCAGAAAGTTACGATATATACCCTTATGCATGGAAATATTTGCAAAACAAGTCCAAAAAGCCATGCAAGCTTATTTTAGAATTCCAAATGATATTTGCAGGTTAAAGCTTATTAGAATAAGCTAAAATAAGATGTTTTAATATAACAAAAGTTTAGAAAAAGATTCGTTAGCTAGAAAATCAAAACGGGTTGTTTTTAGGGTTTTAATCAAAAACACATGTGTTTGAGGATTCAAAGCTTCAAACAAGAATTTATATATGATCTTAAGAGTATTATGAACATTCTAATATAGATTATAAGTTTATGGAACAAGGTCTTAGGCTTACTTGAGCTAAAATGGGTCGAAATGGGTTTTTATGACTCGTACGCCTAGTAACGACTTCAAGGGATCCTTTTCTTGATTCTTGGCTTCTATTCTGAGCTTAGGGACTTTACTTGATCCTTCTTGGTCTGAGTTAAGACTTCATTGTTTTATAATTTGTGGTGTGATTGAATGGTTTCTTGAATTCGGCTATATATAGGGGTGAAAACCCTTGGTGCCGTAGTTTTCTTGGTGTCTACGGGTTAAGGGCTGTAGATAGATGACTAAGGATGGCCTAAGGTGAGTATTGAGGGCTATAGAGGTGTAGCTTAGCAAGGTGGAAGGTTGTGTGGGGTGTGTGAGGGTTCAGCTACAAAGGGGTGACATGGCTAAACAAGGGTGACAAGGTGGTGATGTAGCAAGCTTGGTGGCCTAGAGTTGAAAGGGATGTGCTTGTAACTAGCTTAGGGCTGTAGTAGCTTAGTCATAGAGGTGCTTGGATGGGTGCTTGGTTTAAAAATGGGTGAAAATGGGTATCGGGTTGGTTTAGGGTTCGGTTTAGGGTTTTGGACTTTTAGATTGAGTTAGGGTTAGGGTTTAGGATAGATTAAGGTTTAGGATTAGTGTTAGGATTAAGGTTTAGGGTTTAGGATTAAGGTTTAGGGTTTAGTTTTAAGTTTTAGGGCTTAGTTTTAGGTTTAAAGTGAAATTAGGGTTTTAGGGTTTTGTTTAGGGTTTAGGGTTTTAGATTAGGGTTTTAGATGACTTAGGGTTTAAGTTTAGGGTTTAGGAGTCATGCATTAAGTGCTTGTACCTTGTGTTAAAGTGGTGGTAAGAAACTAGAATGAATTTGGAGGTAAAATGACCTAGTTTGACTTTCTTGCATTATTGACTTATACATTGAGCTTTAATGTGTTGTACATTGATTCAGGAGGGAAAAGATATTCAAATGTTGTGTATTGATACTTGTACACATGCTTTAAAGGCTTGTACATTCATTTTATATGTATACATTACATATAATTAGGGTTTTGATGTAAACGTTAACGTTTAATGCTTGTTTTGATATAACGTTTTGAAAAGTACGTTAAATGGAGAATGTACTTGGTAAAATGATATTAAGATATAGACTTGACATATTAGGATGTTTACATGATATAAACATAGATAGAGATGGCATTGATAGAGGTTGCGTGAGCTCGTTTACTTTAGAGATGCAAGTTACGTTGCATTATGAGATAAAGCAAAAAATTTCCTTGTAAAAGGTGGTATATAAAGTGCATCTAATTTAATAGATGGATATTACAGTGCATCTAATTTAATAGATGGATAATTACATTGATGAAAATTGCGGGTTGTTATATAAAGGGTGAAAAGAAAGAAGCCCTCCTTACACTTAGGCAGAAACTGGGTCAATACGTAAACTGTCAGAAATACTAAGTTGTTGTCTGGTATTAAAGACAGTTGTCATGGACCCAGTGACATAATGCACAACCCTCCCAGGCCACTCAAGGTCTCTTAAAAGACTCTTGTTTCATTTCTCACAGAGATTACACGCATTTCTATCAACTTTCTCATTCCGAGTTAGTTGGTATTGAAAATGTGGCAGTCTGCTCCAGCCTTCGATTACTAAAACCAAATGTGCACTATTGAGTCTAGATCCAAAATAGATCATCCATAAATCTCACTAGGATACTATTCAATTATAGTTGTTGCTCACACACAGTGAAAACAAGTAATAACTTAAGAGTCCTACGCATTATCCTTGTGATATTGCCAGAACATCAGAGTGATACTAAAGTATTCACAATGACGATGGAAATCCTTCTAGAGCCAAATCAAACAAGCTCTGTGGTAGGTGACTGGTAAGATCCTATATGGATCAAACTTGTAACACTGGATATCGATTTGGTCCAGCTTACGAATTAACAGATGAATTTTGAAAAAGATAAAACTATTTGTGTGTTATAAAAACCGTTCGTATCTTAACACACTGACTGATTTTCCTAAATCAATTTTCAATCTTATGTCCATGGAAAGCCTCACAAGGGTATCTGGACATAGGAAAGCTGAACACGAATTGACGGCTTAATCAGGAAGATAGTAACTTACCGGTTCACTCTTACCGTGTTGTCTGCTTTGAGACGCTCCGGTAATGAGAACGGCTAGTACAGCTGCGAAACCCTGTCAAGGAGATTCTTTAGAATTCTACCTGATCACAGGTAGTATTTATACTGATTAACGAGGAACCGTGGTTATTACAACCGTATTCGACGAAGTGACAAAGCCACTTTCGTCCATACATGTTGATTCTCACTAACCCTTTCATGCAGGTAATTTCGATGGTCGCAATTATTAGATCAAGACAAGTCAAGATTCATAGCCACATGCTCATACTCGACCGACATACATAAAGACATCATGAAAGCTCAAGTACATGTTTCAAGACTTCCGCTACTCTGATACCGTATGTCCTTCTTGGAGTGACGAAGTGTTAAAGTTGAAAGATTTTAAGAAAGATGTTTTATTCAAGCTTTCAATCTCAATAAAAGTATGAGCATGTTGGTCCGAACGTCACAAGTACACAAGACGGTGATAATATCTCAAGATGATGATACAAGATTATGCTTGGTTGATGATCTTAAATAAGTTCAAGCTCACTTACAAGTTAAGCTTAATGGAATAAGCTCAAGCCTAAAGTCAAAGATCACTACAACATATCACAAGATAATGAATGAAGTTTAAAGACTACAAGCTCAGGACAAGCATAGTATGCTAGAATTAATAGTTTTGTAACATGAAGTGACCTCTCTTAGGGGGAGATTGTTAGAAATACGAAAAGTATCAGTCACTTCCATATTATCGTAGAATAGGCTCGTAGTATAGTTTTTGGAACCTAGAAAAGGTAGTAAGGCCCAAGGCCCATGGTTAGCCCATTAAGGGTCCATGGCCGACCACTATAGAAGTATTTATAACCCTCTCCACACCTTGGAGAGGGTTGGTTGTTTACTTGTTCATTTTCTAATCTAATATTGTTCTCTTTTCTTTCTCTCTCTAAGTGTTCAATCCTTCCACTCTCTCTCTAGATTTCTTGTCATTTGATTGTGAGATAAGATACATCTTATATTCTACAATGTGTCCCAATTAAAAAAGTGCAGAACTAAGGAAATTGCTATGGGAGTTTTTCCTACTTGCAATGATGATGGGTTGCTGACTGTGGAACTAGTGAAGATCTTGGATAGAAGACTTCAAAAGAGAGGGAATTCTTCTACTATGTTTGTGCTTATGAAATAGGCCAATTCTACTATTGAAGATGCTACCTGGGAATGGGTTAATGACTTGCAGAGAAGGTTCCCTTAATTCAAATTAGATGCTTGAGGGCAAGCATCATATTAAGGGATATGAATTGATATGAATTAGAGGGCAAGTTAGTTGATGCATGTGAGGTGCACGCACAGAGTTGTTATACTCTACACGTGAGGTTCACGTGAACTCTCACAACCAACTTTCTCGCACAAAGCTTATAAATACCTTCTTTCCCATTTCATTTTAGCTTAGCTTGATTTGTAATTTCTCTCTGTTTTCTCGCAGTCTAATCTTGTAACGGAATGTTGTTCATTACTTGATAATCATCAATGAAGTCATAAGGTTAAGATCTTTTTCTAGTTTTAAGATCTCATCTTTGATTCATAGTTCTTATACCATTTCTATTAAAGAAGTCTATAAGTTCATATCAATATAATGGTGTAAGAAAAGACAGAATAAAAATTTGTTAGTTTTTACGTTGCATTTTTAGTGTCATATTGCTATTTTTACTATTTTTATTGAGCATGGGGAATTGTGTGTCATGTATGTTTTTTCTCGATTATGGTACTTTTATGAAATTGTAAATTATACTCTAGATTTAACGGTTGTTGAGAAAGATTGGAGAGAGTGGCGACATATTTTTGTAAATATTCGCATTACATAGCGAGGTATTTACATGAATCTACAGTAAAAAGTAGTGTTTGGTAGGATTTTATCTTTTCACGGTTTCCTGAGGTGACTAGAGGTTTTCATTGGTGAGATATTGTTAATGTTTGACGAAACATAGTAGTAACACAGTTATTTAGTAACACAGTTATATCCGTGATTATAATGTGTAAAATGTGATAAAAATACATATACATGTATTGTCAAGATAAACAATAAGGGTATATATGTAATCTGGGAGCCAAAACGCTAGTGGTAAGATCTAAACGCTTTTTGATAAAGCATTTTAAATGAGAAGGGTTACACAAAACTCAACCTCTAGTTGCTAGTTTCCAAACAAGACCCAAGGCCATTGGTCTAATGATATGTGAGTTGCCTACCAACCTAGATATTGTGGGTTCAAATCTCGCTTGAGACATTTGAGAGATATATTGTGATATAGGTGCTATAATGTGTGGAAAAAGAGTTGTTGTTTAACAAAAAGTTGTCAAACAAGTTTTGTATCAAACCTACTAATCAGTAGCTGTTAGTTGCTTTAAAACATTTATATATGTTTCCTGCCAAACGTGTGCAATATTGAAGAAGGTGATAGGATATTGTTTGAAAAAGATGGAAATGCGATAGGTGTAAAAGAAGAGGCCGGTAATTTATTTAATTACACATTGCTTTAGTATAATAGTTTACAATTTTTGTATATCTATTATCTTTGGCTGTATCACATGTACAATTAGGTGTTGTGCCCGTTTAACAAGATTAAACTTAACCACAAACTTAACTTAATTTAGCTTATGTTTGTTTGTAATGTAACGAAAGAGTTTTGTAAAGATATAAAGACTTAAAAGAAAATATACAAAACTTTTTAACGTTTAACTCTTATTGATATATATCAAAGAATTGTACCCGGTTTTTGCAAAATAACAACCGGGATTGAATAACAATGTATGGTATATGATCTCCTCTCTAAAACTCAAAGTAAACCAAAATATTACTTTGAGTTAACAACTATGCTAACCAACTGACTGACTCAGGGACTTAGTTGTTTTTTAGAGGAGTAGAGTATTTGTGAATGTTTCAACATTAAATGCACAAACTTGAACTATTTAAATGCACAAACTTGAACTACTCCTTTACAACGAGTTTTATTTATAAGGTAAGGATTGGGTAATACCCCTTGGGTAATAAGTGCGTATCCCCATGTTGTTTGGACAAATACATTGGTATATTTGTCTCTATTACATGAGGTTATTCTAAGTAAGGAGACAACACACTTTCTAAATGTCAGTGGTGACATTGACCTTGTTTTTTTGGGTAAAGGGTTACCCCAGTAAATATCTTAACCAAAAAACATTAAGTACAAATGGAATGAGGCTGAGGTACCACATTAACCTCAAGCTAAAAAGCTTGATAAACAACATGGAATGGGTTATGACATTGACCTTGTTCTTATACCCAAATATAGATATGTTGACTTGGAGGGACAAGTACTTGTAATTATCCTTCCAAACATATCCTGCCTATTCTTCAGTCACTTAGAAATTTATCTAAGTCTTCAGCTCTTCGAATGTTGAGGAGATCGAGAGGGGTTCAGTGAGCTTATTGCCACAGCTCACTGAACCCATTACCTTCTTCCTTGATTCAGGGACTTCATACATCAAGTTTTGGCTTAGTTAATGGTAAGTCTTTCTTCGTAGACTCGGGTTGAACACTTGAAGGTAACTCACTGAATAACTATTTATTTAGTGACTTTAGTATTATTTAAGGTTATCTACACTTAGGATGTTTTTCTATTCAAATTTCTAAGATGCAGATCATTAGGCACTGAATTGGCCCAACAATCTCCCTATATTTAGATGTAAAAATAGCCTAAGTATTTTTCAATGTAAGTGAGCAAATACAACTTCTTCTTATATTGATATACTAGAAAGCAAGTAAAGGAAACTGATAACTAAAGTACTTCATTAAAAATGAGGTGATATTGACCTATCAATCTATTACAAAAGATAAAAAATAAAAAAGTACTTAGACATCCTTATATCTCATCATCTCTAGTTTAACTTTCTTTGTTGAAAGCTTCCCTTAGTTAGGTAGTTCAAAAATCATCTTATCCATGAGTGCCATGAACCTCTGATTTGATGCAGACCTGTCATTGAAGGCCATCATCTTATAGCCAAGCAGTGACTCAGTTTCAATCTTGTGTATATCACCGACTCTCTGAAATGACTTATCTCCAAACACATCAATGAAGAATAACCTATTTTCAGGTTCTTCAATCACTTTGTTATTTATAAACGTACTCCTTCAGGCAGTGAACGATTGCAGTCTAGACCCGCAATGTAGGTTTCAGGCTCAAGCTCCATGGCCTTTCTTTTCTAGTTGGAGGGTAATGAAGGATCTTGTTCAGGTAAAGGTAGTTTCTCATCAATGTTAAGAGTCTTTGTTATCTCCTTTAGTATTTCATATTTCTTACTTATAGAGTTTAGCATATCAGGCACACATTGATTTGCCATTGTTGAGAGGATAACACCTAACTTATCCCATTCACTAAGACTGAAATCACCAAACCTGAATACTTTGTGAACTTCAAAGTCTCTTTTATCATTGTTTCTATAAATTGTCACTGATATTGGCTTTGATCTTGGGTGAATGTGAATGTTAGTAATTTTTCTTGGTTTCATTCTGTTGTTCACGATCCACACATAATCGCCATATATCTTTTTCTTCAGTTCAGCTTTCTTCCTGAGCTTGTCATTGTGGACCTTAAGATGAGCATCCTGATGTTTCAAAAAGTCTTTGATGCCTGAGATTATGACTCCAGTCTCATTAACAACATCAGGAACAACCTTTATTACATCATTTTTGCTCAACTCATCATTTAGTGCATCCTTTTCCATCTTTTCTTTCTTATCAAGAATTTCACCAAGTTGATCACCAGCGAGCTTGACTATTTGTCCATCAATCTTATAATCTATCAGTAGCGGTGCATCTGGGTCAGGATGAAGAATTCTTAATGCCTTTACTAGCTTTGGAGGAGAGTCATCAGTCTTTTTAGCTCTGCCCTTGCCATTGTTAATCTTGGGTTTGGTGAAAGATGAGCTGCCAACTTGAGTTTCAAGAACTGTTGGTTTAGGTGGTGTGACTTCAAGAGCTGGATCAATGACTTTAGGTGTTAATGATGATTCATTGACAAGAACTACAACAACAGTTGTTGTTGTTATTACTTAAGATGTTATTGGTATTAGGATTGATGATATTGTAGTTATTGAAGTGACTGAGACAAGTGTGATATGAGGTTCTTGAACTTCCTCTATGGTTACCATTTCCTTAAGCTCCCCCTTAAGTCGAGAAGGAGCTTCCTGATATATCACTAATTGTCTTTTATTTTGTTCAGGATTTGCTTCAAGTGGGCTCTAAAAGATTTTTGAGGAAGGCTTACCTCCCCCAACTGCTGTATGAACTTTAGTGGGTGCGGTTGTTGGTGCTGATGCACTTTCTGAGGGGCAGAAGATTATTCTCTAAAGAATTTAAGCATTTCAGAGAACATGGACTTGATTTCTGAGGTATCAGACTTGTGTGTGACTAACTCAGTCTGAATGATGCCTTGAGTTTCTTTAATCTTAGTCATCCTCAGACCAAGATTCCAAGCAAGAGATTGACAGGAGTCTGATAAGGTTGCTTGTTGAGCATTTAGTGTGTTGAAGGAGTTCTGAAGAGCATCCAAGCGAGTCATGACCCCTGTCACATTTCCATTCCTTAAAAGCTCATTGAGATTAGTAAGGTTGTCAAAGGTTCTGATATTGGTGTTAACAATGGTTTGCAACCTTGTCTTTAGTTTAGAATCAGCCTCTAATGTTTCAAATACCGTGGCTAACTGTTTAAGAAATGAGGTGCGTTTACTGACTCATACTTGGTTTTGGTTTTCAATCAAATTCATTAAATTATTAATTACAGTTTTAGTCTATGCAGTGGTATAAAGTAATTCATCTGTAAAATCTTCAACTTTGGCATGAAGATCAGCATAAGAGGCAGCACCTTCCTCATGTGTGTTCTAACCATCATTTGCTAACTACCCATAAAGAAATTCTACAAACCACTAAAGATTTTTGGCTAACACTCTTTTAGTGGTAAGCACAAAGTCATCTAAATCCCTGTAAGCTAAGGATGATTCTGATGAGGATCCAGAGTATGAAGGTTTGGGTGATTGATCGGGCTTCTTTCATTTCTTTGACTTCTTGGACTTCTTAGGCTTCTTTGATTGATCAAATCGATAGGATGGTTTTATGGATGCTTTAGGAGATGGCTTGGGTGACTCAGGTTTGAATGATTCAGGTGGTGTAGAGTGATTCTCAACAATGTGAAGTTCTTCATCAGTTTATGGTGGAGGTTGTGAAGACTCTTCAGTTTCCTTAAGGTTATCAATTTCTATGTCTTCCCGAACATAGCCCTTCATTATTGAAGTCTTTAAGATCATCAGATGTAATAATAGGAGGGTTAAAATCAGGCTCCACTTTAAAAGAAGTCTTTCCTTTGTTTTGGTCAGGTTCTGACTCCTCAGATTGAGTGGATTAGGTTTTATCCACCTGGTACTTTAAGTCAGACTCTGAATGATCAGAACCAATTATGGCAGGCAATCCCATATTAGCGAGTTGTTTATTTCTTTTTGAGTCTTAGGGATCTATAGGTTTTCCCTCAGGCAAAGGCTTTGATTTACGTGTGTTATCTTTAAGAGATGTGGAAGGCAGTCCCATATCAGCGAGGTGTGTATCTCTCTCTGAGTCTTGGGGATTAGTAGGTTTTCTCTCAAGCAAAGATTTTGATTTGCAATGCCATCTTGTTAGGTATTGTTTATCTTGAATCATACATGATCATCAATGAAAGCTTAGAGAGAATAGTAGAGGATGGCAAGTATTTAATTTTCAAATGATATAAAATGGAGGGAAAATGGAAAAGATTATTACAAGGCTTACCCTTCTAATGGTGATTAGAAGGGGTATTTATAGGAGAGGGAAGGAAGCTTCCCTTCCTTTATTTTTCTAATGTTTCACTTCTAGTCTCTATACTTTGGTAATTATGCTATTTCTTTCTTTTAGCATAATAAACCTTATTACAAGCTACTTTATTCTTAACAAAATAAAGACTAATGACTAAATATAATTAAACTACATAATCGGCACTTTTTATGAAACCTAACAATCTCCCCCTAAGGGTCGATTATTCTGGGCGTTCCCTTCGTGGTGTCTTCCATTCACATACATCTCCCATCTTCTCATCTGGTTGTGATACTTCAATCTCACTTCAATTTCTTCGGCAAACAATTTCAAATACTCAACCTCATCTTCGATGAGATCTCTTTGTATATATCCATACTTAACATCATTATTGTAACTCTTTAGACCTTCTAATACTCTGTTTAGTGTTGCATCACAAAACTTATGAATCTCTGAATGTCTCATCACCCTTTTCTCTTTCTTGCTATTCTTGTATATTATTCCATGCACGGGCTCATAGATGATGAAGAACATTTTGTGCTTTTCAATTCCTGGAAAAGATATTGTTGGTGCAGTAAGATTAACTTTCTGTTGATAACTTTCTATTCCAAGTTGAAAGTCATGCACTCTTTCCCATATCACTGAACTTTTGATGAAAAGTGATAAAGACCACAGCAGACCTGTTTCTGCATAATCAGGTACCTTGCCATTCATGATCAACAAGTACATATCCTCAGTATCATTCTTATTGAGATTCTTATAATCAGGCTCGGTAATTGACAGTACACACTCATTGGCTCTTCTTGCAACTATCTCTGTGATGAACTTGTGTTCATGGCCCAGTTCCTAGTACGTCTTGATAACTTGAATGATCTTTGAATTCGAATAAACAACTTCCTTTGGTTTTCCAGGCTCTTTCTGCATCTTTATGTAGAAGATCTTTGCATGAGGATTCTTCCAATGTTCAACACCATACCGAGCATAAGGATTAAATTTATTTACATACTTATTCACCCATCTAGAAGTCTGTTATTCGATATCAACATCATTAAAGATAATTGCAGGAAACTTGTGAAGTGACAACACTATCTTCTCAGGCCTTGAACTTCCTTTCTTCAAATACAAAAGATTTTGATTTAACAAAGACAATGCTGGAGCTTTAGGATCTCTCTGACAGCTTTGAACTAAAGGTGTGGTCTTTCGTGGATGTGGAGAAGCAAGATTTTCCTTTTTGCTTTCCCAAACAATGTCACTCTTCAAGAAATTCTTCATCTGATCAATGTGATATTGATGCTCATCTCCTGAAGTACATCTTTGTCTCAACATCTCATCAGCAATTTTCTTTAGCTCTGCCTCATTAATGGTTAGTGACACTTCTTCCATGATATCTTGTGATACTTGCTTCGTTAGTATTTCATCATCATCTGAAGCATAAGACTCAGTCCAAAAATCATAATCATCTATTTGCTTTTGATTCCTTGAAGATGATTGACCTTGTTCTTTTTCATTGACTTGTCTAAATGACTCTCCAGTCACATGTGCTTGATACTCAGATGTCTTCTGCCGCTTTGTACTATTCTCCCCCTTAGGATGAGAATCATCATGAGGATCGTCCTGATCTCTTAGGCGAACGGAAAAAGTTCTACAAGTAGTCTGAGGTACCTGGAGTGTCTTAAATTTCATTTGAAGTGCCAGCCATATTGCTATGTCTTGTTGCTGTAACTGAGGATCGGCTTTCATTGATAGATATAGTTGATATTGTTGTTCTGGAATAAATGTTGTTTATGGTTGAGCTGGATGAACATGAAGAATATGTCCAGACATATAACTTTTTACAGACGCATCAACCAGAGAAGGAATGTTAGTATCAATTGCGTTTTGAATATGTGAGGAAATTTTAGCCTGTAATTTCCTACGCTCTTGTAATATAGCTTTAGCAATCATCTTATCTGTCTCTTCTTTATTCTGTTGCCTTTCCAAAAGCAGCCCTTTTGCAACATACACTGAAACTTGAACTTTAACCTGCTCAGGAACTTGCTTTTCGACTCGCTCCTTGATATGCTTATCTACCATAGTAGGTAGTGATTCAACCATTACTTCCTGGAGATGATCAGCAAGAGTATCAAATGACTTCCTCGACAAGAACTTTGCCCTTAAATGTTTAAACAAATATCCATAACGTCCCTGTAACTCCTAAAAGAAACTCTTGTAGCATTTAAAACGAGCAGGTTTGACTTTGAATAATGATAGAAGTCGGTTTGTGGTAGATAACTTGGTGTTGAGTGAACTTGATGATGGTGTAAGTGTAGTATCAGTTATCGTCAATTCCTGGAGTTTCTCAGTATCCGAAGATACGAGATCAGTATGAATCCTAGGATATCTAAT
The DNA here is from genome assembly GCA_026074375.1 of Tanacetum coccineum. Lineage (NCBI taxonomy): Eukaryota > Viridiplantae > Streptophyta > Magnoliopsida > Asterales > Asteraceae > Tanacetum > Tanacetum coccineum. Next base: position 5,404 of record BQNB010118268.1, on the reverse strand, counting down.
TGGTGTAGGGAATGGTATACTCCTAGACTCCTCTACAATCTTCCCTTTCTCCCTTCGCTTTAATTCATACACCTCGGTTATTTCTTCCTCTTCTTCATTAACATTTACAAGTATTACAACATTAGTAATTTCCACCTCTTCATCATTAGTAATCTCCACCTCCGGGCTTTCCTTATCACTCCTGGGCTCTAACCTAGTGCCGGGAATATTTTGATCTTCATTCCTAGGGATTGAACTATCATCAATAACATTCTCTGGTCCTTCCACCATCTTTTCAATTTCCACGGATGCCAAGTGCTCGTTAACCAGTTCTACATTTTCTCTAGCTTCTTGCTCTTCTCGACTTTTGTGCTTAACAAGACTTACTTGTAATGTGTCTTGTAAAATCATCTCATCTGCTTTATCAACAGGTGGCACTGGAGCTGGTGGAGTAAGACGTGTGGGTCTCCTTTGAGGAATACGAAAACGAATCATAGTTGATCGTTTTAGAGCACTTGACACTCCTGCATCCATGTTAGGGTGAGGTAACCTACGGGCGCTAGGTATCCTATGCATTTATTGGGTAGACTCAGTCGGTTGTGGCTGAATCAGAGGAACATCTATCCCAAACACCTCCGCATATATCCGATAATGCTCCGTGTTCTTCATTTCTTCTAAGATCATCCAAGCTCGAATCTTCATTCCAACTTTGTCTTTGTATCTTCCTGAATTAAAGATATTTTTCATTATATCATCATCTTTTAGATTGTGATACCTGTCTCGAGCACGCCTTGAAATCTCCAGGAAATTAGTCATGTAATAACTAATGATGATCTTAGTAAATCTTGGATAAGGAATCGAAGATGTTGGATGATGAAGAGAATAATGAAGTCCTTCCTATAGTAGCTCCGCATAATCAACATGGGTGTTATTGATAAAGCTATACATCAGTTGCATTATCTGCAACGGTGGTTGATCCCATCCAGTTATGCTTGTTGTCAAGCATTTGGAAAATATCTTACACAACGTTTGCCATGGCTGCACAAGACCTGTTGTCTTGGTACTGATGAAGAAGCTGCAATGTTGAATCGTAATGGATGACTCTTAATGATATTCGTCAGAAGTTTGCTTTCAAGTAGATATTACACTTGTTCAAAATCAATCTTCTTGTTAGCATCCATAAGATCATATCTTTTGTTTGGAGGACACAGTTCGTCTGGATGAACATCAGCTGCATGTTGTTGTTGTGCCATGATGATTACTGAATGAATGAAATGGAGATGTTAGGTAACAAATAATTCATTTGACATTTTTGTCTTTTTCCACTCTGTCTGTTTTATATGTTTCGGCAATTCTTTTCGAACATATTTTTGATCAGTTTGTTTCTCATGTGCTCGTACTTGATTTTTCTAGCACATGCCATACGCTTTATTCGAATTTTTCTTTTGATTTATCATTTTTGTGTGTTCTGGCAATTCTTTTTCAAACACACTTTTGATTTGCTTTTTCGAGTATGGATTTAGCTCTCTCTGTCTGTTTTAAAATATCCTCGCAAGAAATTCTTTGTAACATGATACTCTTTCAAGAAAGATAAAGATTTTTATTTTGATTTTAATCAAGACTCTTTTATGAAAAAATAAAGAGAGATCATACATCTTCTTAAAACCGTTTTTATATAAGAGTACCATTTTGACAATAACAGATTTTGAGAACTTTTTCGGAAATCTTTAGACAAAAACTTTTCATAAAATGATAACATAGAATCATTCAATCTCAAATCCACAACTGAATGGTCACTAAGTCACTTACTTCTCATTCTGTTCATTGCAGAAACGGCCAAAACCGGACATGACTTAGACCACTTAAATAATTGAGACTTAGATTTTCAGATTCAAGTTATAAAAACTTTTCCACTTCCACTTTTTGTCATGAATCTTAAACAATGTAGACAAACACATCTAATTCAATAATTGAATGGTCACTAAGTCACTCACTCCTCATTCTGTTCATTGCAAAAAATGGTCAAAACCGGACATGACTTAGACCACTTAAACAATTAAGAATAGAATTATCAGAATTTAGTTATTTTGAAATTCTTCATTTTTGCTTCTTGTAATGAATCTTATACCATGTAAACAAACATATCTAATTCAACAACTGAATGGTCACTAAGTCACACACTCCTCATTCTGTTCAATACAGAAAACGGTCATAACCGGACATGACTTAGACCACTTAAACAATTAAGAATAGACATATTTGACACAAGATATAAAATTCATCAAAACTTGATCAATTTTTGTTCAATTTTGAGGTACTTTTTCATAAACGTTTGAAATTTAACTTACATGAGATACTGATCTTGTTATTTACTTTATCCCCAAAAAATAGTCAACAAATCAAATTCGATAAGTACAAACTTCGATAAACACCAAGTACATCCAAGTTTCATTTTTAGCATCGAGTTTATGATCGTAGACCTTTCTACTAATGACTATGTTTCACTGTATTTCCACATAATCATTGATTATTATCATCCTTGATCTTAATCATTTATCAAAATTTGATAAATCCTAAATTCGGCAATCCTAATTCTTACGGAGTTTAAACTCGATAATTCAAAACAGCTTAGAACTGAATTAAAAATCATGTTGACTTACGTTTTGAGAAGATAAGAGTGTGTAAGTCGCGGTAATAAGCTTCTGAAATCTTTCTTTGATTTTTTCACAAACTCGGTAAAAGTGGAGCTCGGTAAAAAATAAAAAGTAAAAAGAAAAAGTTTTCCTCCTTTTATAGTCACCGAATATAAGTTTTGAAAACTTACACTTTCAGCCCTTGTATTTTCTTTTTCGAGTTAACTCATTTATTTTCCGAATTTTGGTTTAAATTTTCAACCCCCCACCCTTGTGAATAATGTCCCCCTCGAGTAATGATGACTTTTCAAAATTTGACCAATGTTATCAAAAACTCCCCCTTGGAATGAAATCATGCTAAACACTTAGTCCGAAAAATGAAGATTTTTGTTATTCAAAGTCCAATTTAAAATTTTAAAATAAAAAACTCCCCCTCGAAAATATATCATTTTTCAAAAAAATGTTAGTTTATTTGAGAGATCATTGTTCTTATTTTAATTCTGAAATGATGTATATGAATGAAAATTTTCAAGTACTCCCCCTCAGATTATGATCCCGTATTTTCAATCGAAATCTTGGTTTTTTTTAAATTTGGAATCATGAATCTGATCATGTGATCTTTAAATTATGTTTTTGAGTTTTTATATTTTATATTTTTGTATTTGATTTTTGATTTTGAAAAATATGACAAATCTTTTTTGTAATTTTGAATTTTTCAATTTTTTCTTTTGTTTTTGAAAAATTTATTTACATGTTTTTTATGTATGATCTTTTCAAGAAGATGACTTTGTCAGGCTTTCCAACTGAGTTGGAGTCATACATCTCATACCAATGCGATGAACCAAATACTCAAAGCGTTCTTTAGGAAGAGCTTTAGTAAATAGATCCGCAAGTTGGTATTCTGTTCTGACAAAGTAAAGTTCCACAGTACCCTTCTCAACATGTTCCTTAATAAAATGATACCGGATGTCTATGTGCTTTGTCTTTGAATGCTGGACCGGATTGCATGAGATAGCAATGGCACTCTTGGAATCACAATACATCGGAATCCGGTTGTATTTGTATCCATAGTCTAGCAGTTGTGTACGCATCCAAATGACTTGTGCACAGCATGCAGACAAGGAAACATATTCAGCCTCAGCAGTAGACATCGCAGTACAATCTTGTTTCTTTGAACTCCAGCTCACGAGCTTTTCACCTAGAAATTGCAATCCTCCTGATGTGCTTTTACAGTCATCTTTACATCCTGCATGGTCCGCATCTGAATATGCAATTAGTTCAAATCCGGAATCCTTCGGATACCATAGGCCCATGTTATAGGACTGTCTTAGGTACCGAAAGATCCGTTTAACCTCTTTGAGGTGTTTGACTGTAGGACATGCTTGATAACGAGCACATACAAAAGTAGCATAAGCAATGTCTGGACGACTGGCTGTTAGGTACATTAGCCCTCCTATCATACGATGATAAGTCGTTTGATCAGTAGGAGTGCCTTGTAAATCAGCATCCAGTCTCTTAGTTGCCATAGGTGTGCTCATTGAGACACACTCATCCAGACCATGTTTCTTTAACAACTCAATCGCATATTGTGACTGACTTATGAATATGCCATAGGGAGATTGATGAACTTGAAGTCCAAGAAAGAACTTTAGTTCACCCATCATCAACATTTCAAAATTATGTTTCATTAGATTTGCAAAATGTTTTGAAAAATCTGGATTTGTTGATCTAAAAATAATGTCGTCAACGTATACTTAAACAAGTAATATGTCTTCCCCGTGACGTTATGTGAACAAAGTCGGGTCAACAATACCTTTAGTGAACCCATGTTGAATTAGGAAAGAAGACAACTAGTTATACCATGCACGAGGTGCTTGCTTAAGACTGTATAGAACTTTTTTCAACCTGTGGATGTGATCTGGGAATTCTGGATCAATAAACCCTTCAAGTTGGCTGACATAAACCTCCTCTTTCAATGGACCATTGAGAAAAGCCATTTTGACGTCCATTTGGAAGATTATGATATTCTTATGAGCAGCATAAGAAATAAACATTCGAACAGCCTCAAGACGAGCAACAGGAGAAAATGACTCTTCAAAATCAATGCCTTCTTCTTGCCTGTATCCTTTTGCCACAAGACGAGTTTTGTTTCGGACCACAATATTTTCGGCATCACACTTATTCTTCTAGAGCCATTTGAGAGAAATAATATTCTTTCCTTCTGGACATGGAATGAGTTCCCAAACTTATAGTCTCTCAAATTGATTCAACTCATCTTGCATGGACTCAATCCAACTGTGATCTGCCATAGCTTCTTTGATATTCTTTGGTTCGATAGTGTTGATGGTTAATGCATACATGCAAACCTCAGAATCTATTTGAAGCTTTTGACGAGTCATTACAGGTTTGGATAGGTCACCAATAACTTGGTCAAGAGGATGATCTTTTATCCAAATATGAGTTAAGGGTTGTACTTGGTGGAAATTCTGCACATTTGATGGTTCTAGAGCTGCTATAGAGGACTCAATTTCCTCATCACTTGGAGGATTATATGATACAAACTCCAGACTGCCATCAAAATCAGCTTCTGTTAAAGAGAGTGGAGAGGTTTGTTCATCAGATATAGTTTTAATGGGAGGATCCTCATGATCTTCAACAATGATTGAAGATGTGGAAGGTGAGTCTTCATGAAATAGAGTCGGTTGTGCAACAGAATTAATGGGTGTATCAGAAGACCTCTTCTCAAAATATTCTTCAAATATTGTACCGAACAAATTATCCAAATCTTCTTT
>BQNB010118266.1:0-13802 GCA_026074375.1 Tanacetum coccineum | reverse complement strand
TACACCCCTATACGCCGTATTCACCTCACTCAATACGGCGTATCCACTAATTTTCAGAGACTATAAATAGAAGAATCAAAAATGAGTCTTTGGTGTGCAAAATCATATTCTCTATACCATAAAACATAAAAGTTGATTTTTTGAACAGACGAAGAGCAGCCAAGGTCAAGCACCGATCACGATTCCATAGAATACACCGTGTAATTCCTATACTCTTGTAATCATTTAATTTTTGGTATTGTTTGGTAAAACGTTTAGTTTACCTTGGTTAATTGATCACACTTGTATAATTACAATTGTTATGGGCTAATACCCTCGGGTATTAGCCATCTTAATGAAGATTTAATGTTTGGTTTGTTTTAATCTTGATTGCTTAATTTATCGTTGATTGTTTAATTATGTTTATCACCTCATACTTTTCTTTGTGCTTGAATATGGGACCTATCATTCAACTGGGTCTAGTGATATTGACAAAGAAATCTAGATACTAGGACAGCTCTTCATATCGTGTTTTATATATCTGGACCAATAGGATCACAAATAATGTTATATCTTTGCCTTTAGATTAGTGAGCTTAGTTGGCCTGGCAGGTGACCCTCGAATCAACAAGTACATTCTTAATCATTGGTAAAGACTTGAATAGTGAACTACCAGTATATAAAATACTGTCAAACAGTAAGTGGGTAAAGTCCCGATGGGCTAGGGTTTAACATGATCACCATTTCTTTAATCCTTAAGATAGATTATAATTAAACTAAAGGATGCTTTATGTGGATGCGTTAATTGTAACAAGATTCAATGTGTCTAGGTCTTAGGATGATGTCCCGCCTAATTCTTAAGAATGATATGCCGCCTCAAGATAAGAAGTCATTGCACTAAACAAACAAACCAGCGTTTAATCAAATTTAATATAGCTAATACAGTTTTCTATCATTTGGTATCTTCTGATTTTCTTCTTGCGTGATTATTGTGTATTAAATTGATTTTAGTCACCATAAAACTTGTGCCTGCCTCTCAGGCTGAAAATCCCTCCTTTATCATTAGAACTAGGTTTAGCATATGTATAACAAGTAATTAGAATTAACTAGTTTAATTAGATTAACTAAAATACTAATAGAATATAAGATTAACGACCTCACTCTTAGTGTTTGACTCCCTACTTACCATGAAAATCCATTTGATCGGGGACACTGCCCGTTAAAGTGTTATTTTAGGTATAGTCGGCTAAATATAAATTTAAAACTTGGTAATCAATAAATATAACCTACACGACAGCACATCAAGTTTTGGCGCCGTTGCCAGGGAGTGAAAAAGTTTAATCTTTGTTCTTATTAGTATTTCTAACCCTTAATGCTGTTTGTATTTAATTAATTATGTGTTTAATTGTTCGTTTAAAATTTTGCATTATTTAATTGTCATTAAAGTAGTCTGCTTTGTAGTTCCTTGTTTATAATTTCCAGCTTAGGTTTATCATGGATGATCCAAACATCACAATGGAAGAATACATCAGACTTCAAGAGGAAAAATCTCTAAGGGCATGGTCGAACGTTTAATTGGGAAACTGCCACATATGGTAAGGTGGAATATTGTGAAGATGAGGACGATTGCTTCACAACCGAATTCCCAGCTATAGTCTTAGATATTACATTAACGTCTGATGCAACACTCTCATGTAAACCCACGGTAAGTCCTCTTAACAAAAATGAAATTGACTTTAGAATATCGTTTGACAAATCCGACGATGAAGATTACATGGTAATTTTTGACAATAATTCATTTTCTTATAAAATAGTTTCTGTCGATAATTTGAAAACGGATTCCCCATTAAATGTTACACCTTAGATTAGTTGAGTGATTTGAGTGTTTTTATTCCCATATTTCATGAGGTGCTTGGTTTTGTACAGGTGATTATCACGAAAGAAATGCTTAAAGGTAAAATCCTTAACTACGGTTGGGGTAATTTCATAAATTTTTAGAGTCTACTTTAAGGACAAGTAGGATCTCAAGTGGGGGCTATTTTATATACATCAAATAACGTTAATTTATACCATTAATTGATCCCAATAAAATTACAACTTTTATATAATTATTGCCAAGAATTGTTACTTAAGTGCTTTAAAGGTGTTAATTACGGTTTATTAACGGAGTGATTTATGAAGAAAGCTAAAAAGACGCACATTTTGGAGCTTAAAATATGATATTGAAGAATACTTATTCATGACTCATACGCCGTTATACGCCTAGAGATATGAGTAATCTAGCGCTGGGACATCACAAGAAAAACACGTATTTCAATTCCTATTACGGCTTATCCTTGCTAACTACATACGTTCGTATCCGCTGGTCCAAACAATCAAAGATCTTGCATTAATGTGATTAAAAGGAAAGTATTCTTGATTGATTGTGAACGTAGCTCGATCTTCATGGAATTTACCCCTTAACGCATATTCACTATCAATACGGTACCCACTCAATTTTAGTGATATAAATAGAAGGACTCAAAAACGAGTTTTCAGTGTGAAAAATCATATTCTCTATACCATAAACATAAAATTCGATTTTTTGAAGAGAAGAAGAGCAGCCAAGGTCAAGCATCGATCACGATTCCATAAAAGACACCGTGTAATTCCTGTACTCTTGTCATCATTTAATTTTTGGTATCGTTCAGTAAAATGTTTAGTTTACATTGGTTAATTGATCACACTTGTATAATTACAATGGTTATGGGCTAATACCCTCGGGTATTAGCCATCTTAATGAAGATTTAATGTTTGGTTTGTTTAATCTCGACTGCTTAATTTATTGTTGATTGTTTAATTATGTTTATCACCTAATACTTGTCTATGTGCTTTAATATGCGACCTATCATTTAACTGGGTCTAGTGAGACTTACCAAGTGATCTGGATACTGGGATAGCTCTCCATATCGTGTTTTATATATCTGGACAAATAGGATCACAAATAATGTCATATCTTTGCCTTTAGATTAGTGAACTTAGTTTGCCTGACAGGTGACCCTTGGACCAACGAGTACGTTCTTAATCATTGGTAAAGACCTGGACAGTAGACTACCAGTATATAAAATACCGTCAAGCAGTAAGTGGGTAAAGTCCCGATAGGCTAGGGTTTAGCAAGATCACCATTGCTTTAATCCCTAAGATAGATTATAACTAAACTAAAGGATGCTTTATGCGAATGCGTTAATTATGACAAGATTCAACGTGTCTATGTATTAGGATGATGTCCCGCCTAAGTCTTAAGAATGATATGCCGCCTCCAGATAAGCAGTCATTGCACTAAACAAAAAACCAGCATTTAGACGGATTTAATATGGCTAATACATTTTTTATCATTTGTCTTGTATCACTCTTTTATCTTCTGATTTCTTCTTGCGTGATTATTGTGTATTGAATTGATTTTAGTCACCATAAAACCTGTGCCAGTCTCTTAGGCTGAACCCCCCCCTTTTATCATTAGAACTAGGTTTAGCATAGGTTTAACAAGTAATTAGAATTAATTAGATTAACTAAAATACTGATAGAATATAAGATTAAACGACCCCGCTCTTAGTGTTTTACACCCTACTTACCACAAAACTCTATCTGATCGGGTACACTGCCCATTAAAGTGTTGTTTTAGGATAAGTCGGCTAAATATAAATTTAAACTTGGTAATCTTTGTTATAATATTACATAACCTACACTAAACACATCAATTGGAGTGGAGATTGTGGGTTTGCTGCGTTTGTTTTTTTTTTTGTTTTTTTTTTAGCGCCGCTGCGGGGAGTGAAGTTGTTTAATTCTTGTTTGTTAGTATTTTAGTTTAGATTTAGTTTAGATTAATTTGCATATTTGTGTGTGTTTGATTATCTGCATTGTATAATTTTGCATATTGTGTGTTTGTGTGTAATTACAGTTTATTGTAATCTGAGTCAATACTAAATACGAGTATCATCTCTTTGGATCGGGTATAATTTTTTTTGGATGGGTATAATTTTTTTTTTTAATGACTATACGCATATTCGGATTTTAATCAATATGGCTGTTTAGTCCATTTACCCTGTTCTTCGTAGCAAATTATTACAAGAAATGGATACCCCAAAATCACATGGAGAGACCATCCAGCTTATGGAGATTAAGCTCTTGGCTGTGATAAGAATTTAATTGGGAATACTATAGTGACGGTAAGGTATATTGTGATAAAAATCTTGGTTTTGGTTGGTGGCGGTGGGGGGTGGGAGGTTCGCGGGTTTGTGGGGGGTTGGGGGGTGGGGGTGCAGTGTGGGGGGGGGTGGATGCGGGGGGGGGTGAGGGGGGGTAGGGGTTGGGTGGGGGGGGAGAGGGGTCAGGTGTGGGGGTTGTGGGGTGGGTGAGGGGTGAATACGAGGGTGGGGGGTGGGGGTAGGGGGTGGTCGTCGGGGGGGGCGGGGTGTATGACGTAAGCTGATAGGGGCGTGGGGGTGCAGACGTCACGGGGGGGGGTGGGGCGGGTGGTGTGGTTGGGGGGGATGGGGGGGGAGGGGGGGGGGGGGGGGTGTGGTGGGTGGTAGGGGGGGAGTATGGGGTAGGGTCGGTGGAGTTGGGGGCGGGTGGGCCGGGGGGGCGTTGGGGATGGGGGAGGGGGGGGGGGGGGGGGTGGGTTGGGTGGTGGGGAGGGGGGGGGGGGGGGGCGGGGGGGGGATGTGAGATTCGGGGGGTTTTTTATCGCATGGGGGGTTTGGGTTTTTGCCTGTGACTAGTGTTTGGAGCGTAGCCAGGGGTGGGGTACGTGGGGGGGGGTTGGATGGGGGGGGCTGGACCCCCGTGGGTGGGGGGGTGAGGGTGTTGGGGGGGTCGGGTGTCCCCGGGTTTGTGGATTTGTGGGTGATGTGTGTGTGGGTCAATCCGCTTATTGGTATTGTAGCTTGGTGTGGTGTGGTGAGGTTATGTGGTCGTTGGTGGTGAGGGCGGGGGTGTGGTGAGGAGTATGGGTGGAGGGGGTTGTGGGGGGGGGGTGTGTATGGTCGGTTATTGTGAGGGGGGGAGGGTGAGGTGGATTGCGGGTAGGGGTGGGTTTTGTTTTGTTAGTAACGGGGGGGGGTGGGGGGGGGGGGTGAGGGTCGTGCGGTCGTGGGCCACGGGGGGGGAGTGGGTTATGGGTTTGGGGGGGGGGGGGGTTTGGGAGGAGGCCGGGGGTGCGGTTTGGTGAGGGTTTAATATTTGCGTGGGTGGTGGGGTGGGGGTAGGGTGGGGGTGGGGGGGGGGACAAGGGTTGGGGAGAGGGTGGGGGGTTTGGGGGGGGGGGGAGGCTGTGTGGGGGGGAGGGGGTGAGGGGGGGAGGAGGGGGGTGGTGACCGGTGGGGGGTGTTTGGGTGGCTGGAGGTGTGCGCCTTTGGAGGAGTTATTTTGAGTGGAGTATGTGGGGGTGGACGGGGTGGGTGGGTGTGGGAGGGGGTGGGGTTGGGGGGGTAATGGCTTGTGGCGGGGGTGGGGGGGGCGAGGGCGGGATGGGGGGGGTTGGAGTGGGCGCTGGTCGGTGGAGAGGGGACGTGGTGATGGGAGTGGTGGGTGGGGGGGGATGGGGGAGTTGGGGTGTTGGTCGGGTGGGGGGGGTCACGATGGTGGCGAGAGACGGGGTTTGTGTGGGGTTTTTGGGTAGGATGGGCGTGGCTGAGGGGGGGGGGTTGGTTGGTTATGAGGGGAGTTTTATGGTGGGAAGGGTGGGGGGGGGGGCCGGGGGGGTGAGGGGGCGGGGGTTGTGGGGCGTGGGGTGACGGGTGGCGTGGGGATGGTAGTTGGGTGGGGGGGGATTGTGGAGGTTGCTCGCGGTTCGCCTGGGTTTGGTAGGGGGGGTAGTGGTGCTGTGGGGTGGGATGGTCCGTTGGAGTGATAGCGCCGCTGATTTCGTTGTGGGGGAGGAAGATTGTGGTGTCCCGGGGGGATATGTAGGGTACAGTGCTGTTGGGAGTTGGGTAGGGCTCGGGGGTGTGTGGGGCGGGGGCGTGGGGGGGGGCGGGTGTGTGTGTGATTCGTTTGGGGGGGGATGGCTCGTGGAGTGGGGTTTTGGGAGGAGTGACGTGGGGGGGTTGGGGGTTGGGCGGGTGTGGGGGTGTGTGGGGGTGGGTGGGTAACTGAGACGGGGTGGGTTGGGAGTGGGCAGGGAGGTGGGGTGTAAGGAGTGTATGGGGGCTGTTGGTGGGTGAGGGGGGTGGTGGTGGGAGGGGTGTTTAGGAGGTGTGGTTCGTATGTATCGATCTGGTGGGAGGGGAGTTTGTGGGGCGGGGGGGTTTGGGGCGTAGGTAGGGGGGGTGGGGGGGGTGGGGCTGGTGGTTGGGTGGACGGGGCTACGCCGGATTCTTGGTGATTGGGTATATGGTGAGTGGGGTTTGTGGGTGGGGTTTGAGGGCGTTGGAGCGGGGGTTTATTGGGGGGAGGTTTCGATGGTGGGGGGGTGGGGCGGGGGGGGAGGGGTGTCGGGGTGGGGGGGTGGGCGGGTTGGGGGGGGGGGGGGGGGACGGTGGGGGGGGGGGGGGGGGTGGGGGGGTGTAGGTGGGGGGGTTGGTGGGTTGAGTTGGGGGGGTGTGGCGTAGGTGGGGGGGGGGAGAGGGGGTGCTGGCTACTGCTGGGAGGTTGGGAGGTGGGGAGAGGTAGGTGTCGGAACGTGTGAGGGGAGGGGGGGTGGGGGGGGGAGGGTGGTGGCGGCTGGTAGTGAAGGGGTGGATGCGGCAGGGGAGTTGGGAGGGGGGTGCAATTGTGTGGGCGGTTGTTGTGTAGGGTTTGCTCTGTGTTTGTTAGGGTGGGGAGGTTGGGAGGTGTGAGGGTGGATTGTGGGGTTGGTGGGGGGGATGTGGGTGGGTGGTTTGTGGCTGTAAGGGTTGGGGCGAGGTTGGGGTTGGTGAAAGAGGTGTAGAGGGGGGAGGGGGGATTGGGGGCTTTGGTCTGAGGGGTGTTTGGGGGGTTGTTGGGGTGGTGGGTTGTTGGGGGGTGGGGTGTGGTTGGTGGGTTGGGGTTCGTGGGGGGGGGGAGGATGGGGTGTGGTTGGGTTGGGAGGGATGGTGTAGGTGTTTAGGGGTTGAAAGGTAGGGGTTTATACACGGGCGGTCAGTGGTTTGGGGGGTCGTGGGGGGGGGTGGGGTGGGTGGGGGGGCGGGGGGGGCTAGGGTGTTGGGTGTTTTGGGTATGATTTGGTGGGTGTGGGGGGTTCTGTGTTGATGTGTTGTTAGTGATATTTTTTTTTGTTTGAATGTTGTGGGTTGAGGGGGGATTTGGTTTGTTTTATGTTGGGGGTTGTGGGCTTGATTGCGTTTCCGTGTTGTTCTTAGCTGTTTTTTTGTGTTTTTTTGTGTCGTTTTTGTTTCTGGAGGGGTGGGGGTCACAGGGGAGGTTGGGGGTGGGGTGGGGGTCTGGTAGTGATGGTTGTTGGGGTTGGGGAGGGGAAGACGGTGATTTGTTTGTTCATTTTTTGGTATTTTTGTCGGACTTTTGGTTGATGGTGTTTGATTGGTCATCTATATATAATTGCGGGGTGTAAACTTGTAGGGCGCCAGCGAGCGTCCTACATTTGAGGATGACATCAGAATTAGCATGTTTTCGACACCCCCTCTCCGTCTTTCCCCAGGCACATCCGTCAACCCCACTCTAGATTCTCCACACAAAAATAAACACGTCTGTGTCCCCGAGTAACCCAAACCCCCCTATCCCCCCCCCACCCCCACCCCCCCCCCTTCCCCCCCCCCACACCGGCAACCGGCCCGTGGGTTGGCTCTTTGTGTCGTTTTGTGATTGGTTGTGCTTTTGTTGGTTGTTGTGTTCTTTTGTGTTTTGTGGTTTTGTCTGATGTTTTTTCTGTGTGTTGTTTGTGTTTGTATGTGTTGTTTGTCGTTGTGTTGGTTGTTTTTGTTTTTTTGTGATTTTTTGTGTCTTTTGTTGGCTTTCTGATGATTCTTCACCAAATTTTTGAAAAACGATTTCCCAGCTATCGTCTACAATGATGCATCGACATCAAATCAGAATGTTTCTTCCGAACCCACTATAAGTATTTACAATGCAATTAAAGCTGACATTTAGGATTTTCACATATCATTTTCTGATTCTGAGGACGAGGATTATACTTTTATATATAACAAGGATTCATCTTCTTATAAATTAATTCCTGTCAATGATTTAAAATCAGAACCGGCAAATGAACATGTTGAAATCAATACTGAATCATGTTCAGAGAACATTGATGTCAAACCAATGGATAGTGTTATTTGCATAAACAAAGATACCACTCCCATTGAGTTTGATGAAAACATTAAAACAAATCATGACACACCATGTAAATCTTTCACTAAAATTTTTTTGTTTTAATGATTAAAATCATGATTAGTAAATGTTTTAACAAAGGGATGCCATTAATTATTAAAAATTTATATGTGCCATTTGGCATCCTGTTTGACCCCAAATTGTTTTATAAGAATGGGATTAAATTGGGGCAAGTCTAACTTAAAATACTTTTGGTATACAAAAGGGGGTGCTTGCCGGGAGACAACCCGGAATATAATTTTCAATTTTTATCAAGTCTGTCTTCCCAGACTGTCTATACGGTGTATCCAAACCCTATGGATACGGCGTATTGACTATTTGGACCTTATTCAGTCTTTTTATTTTTTAGTTTTTAAACGTTATTGTCAGTTTAGTCTATACGGCGTATTCGAATAAATGAATATTGCGTATTAGTCGACTGAACCGTACTTAGGATTTTTAAATACAGGTTTTAATATGGCGTATATTGGGGTATGGATACGACGTATAGACTCCCTGTACAGTATTCATATTTGTTTTCCTATATATTAGCCCTTATAAACCCGAGATAGAATTGTAGGTTATTTTCTAAACTTTTATGCAGGGCCTTGTTGTAACAAAATCGACTAATTGGTGATGGTATACTCTAAAAAGTATGTTTGTTGAACTCATACGGGCATTCTAATGCCTCTTCAACACACATTTGCTCAAGAACACAAATTGGAGAATCATTCCGAGTAAAATATCAGGGGAGTTCCTCGTTCTAATTCTATTTCCCATTTTCTTTAATTATTTTATCTATACAACGAGGACGTTGTATAACTTAAGTGGGGGATGGAGAATTAAAAGCTCGTGTCCTTCTTTTTACATAATACTATGCACATATGCTTAAAAATAAAAACAATATTTTTTTTTATGTCATATTTTAATAAAAAAAATTAGCATAACATTTGTAAAAATTACTAGTTACATTACCTCGCGCACAAATAACCCTTAATATCAAATTGTGAGAATTAAGCCTATTCCGTTTCCAAACGTTTACCAAAAATTCCACAAAAATTATAAGTGTGTCGGTGATGTAGTGGACTTTAGAACTTGGCTTGGTATATCACTCGAGACCACAATGATGAGTGTTATGGACTTAGATGGAGTAACATGTTTAACTGGTAAATTTCTAGGAATACATCAAAAAGCCTATATGTTGTGATATTAACTAACTACACTGGTTAGTTAACCCACATATAACCCTTTGTTTACTCTCGCCATAAGAGTAAGATACCCCTAGACATGTTGATCCATTCCTGTCTTTTTCACACCAAAATGTTTATTTTGTTACACCTTTACACCTTAGCCTACCTTGTAGATTAAGCCTATTTAATCAAAGTTGCTAGTTGCTTTTGTGTAAAGTTTTGTAGTTCATGTGTCAAAGTGAAATTTTCTATCTCCGGTTAGGTTAGGAAATTGCACAATAAAATGGGAATGTAAAAGTATGTAGCTCGTGTATTTTGCTACTTTCGCAATTATGTTTTGTGTCCGAAGATGAAGTGTTTAAAGAAAAATTATCCGGATGAATTATGATGGTGAAGACGGTGAAATAACATCGAGATTCGTATTGGTTTATGTTTAACAAGAAAATTAATGTGCCGATTGGCATCCCATTTGACCCCAAGCGGTATTATAAGGATGGTGTTTACACAAGAATATTACGGAGGCCAATGTACGTTTCTCTTTACTTTGTTAAACCTTTGAAAAAATTGGTCTCCAAGAATGAATACGGCGTATTGAGGCAACACCTATACGCCGTATCAATTGTTTTTAACTTAGAATGAATAAGTCAACGATTCTGTCTAATACGTTGTATTGGATAATTCCCTATACGGCGTATCGAGCTTGGGTATATAAACCCAGCTTATACACTGGATACTTTTCTCACATACCTTTTACTCTAAATCAAAACAAATTAACCGCGCTCTAATAGTACAGTAGAATAATTCCTAAGTATTTTCATCCTACCAATAACGAGGTATGTTATAATTTTACTCTACTATCTTTCTTTTGTTTTTCGAATTGGATTAGGGTTAAGGTTTAGATTTGGGTTTTGTGTTTTTGCCATTTATACCTTATGTGCGCTCCCATTGCATTTGATAACTTTGTTGAAATAAGTATTTGTGGTTATTAGGGTCGAGGGGCAAACAGGTAGAAACGAGAAAACCCATTTCGTTTTTAACTGCAGCACGATACGGCGTATACCTTGGAAACGTATACGGCGTATCGAACGTTTTTACCTGAAAATACAACATATCAATTCATCTGGATACGGCATACCCCATACGCCGTATTGTGTTTTCACTATACGGCGTATCATCTATCAATCTCCCAATACTCCATATTATACCTAACAAATACGAAGTATTCACCCAATCCTGTATACGGCGTATCTACATACTCATATGCCGTATCAAGTGTTTTCATTTCTTATACTTCATGAGGTGCTTGGTTTTGTATAGGTGATTAAACGAAATAAATGCTTAAAGGAAAAATCCTTAACTTCGGTTGGGATACATTTTCAATAAATTTCTAGAGTCTACTTGAGGACAAGTAGGATTTAAGTGGGGGGGATATTTGATGACATCAAATAACGTTACATATATACCATTATTTATCCCAAATAAATTACCCACTTTTATATAATTATTTCAAAAATTGTTACTTAATTGCTTAAAGTTGTTAATTGCAGTAATTACGGAGTGTTTTGTGAAGACAAGCTAAAAGGCGCACATTTTGGAGCTTAAACGAAGATATTTGAAGATACTTATTTCTGACTCAATACGCCGTATCTAGCAAAGAAGATACAGCGTATCAGCACCTGGACTTCACAAGAAAACGCGTATGTTCAATCCCCAATACGGCGTATCCTGCTAACTACATACGCCATATCCAGCTGGTCAAACAATCAAAGATCTTACATTAAATGTGATTAAGGAAAGATATAACTGATTGATTGTAAACGTAGCGCGCACTCCAAATAATACACCCCTATACGCCATATTCACCTCACTCAATACGGCATATCCAATAATTTCAGAGACTATAAATAGATGACTCAAAAATGAGTTTTCGGTGTGCAAAATCATATTCTCTATACCACAAAACATAAAAGTCGATTTTTTGAAGAGACGAAGAGCAACCAAGGTCAAGCATCGATCATGATTCCATAGAAGACACCATGTAATTTCTATACTCTTGTAATCATTTAATTTTTTGTTTCGTTTGGTAAAACATTTAGTTTACATTGGTTAATTGATCTCATTTGTGTAATTATAATGGTTATGGGCTAATACCCTCGTGTATTAGCCATCTTTAATAAGATCATCAATTGGTTTTGGTTTTGTTTTAATCTCGATTACTTATTATGCGTAGATGTTTTAATTATGTTTATAAACACCTCATATACTTGTGTCCGATGAGCTTGAAATAGCGACCTAATCATTCACTTGGGTCTAATGAGACTGACCAAGTAATCTAGATATTGGGACAACTCTCCATATTTTGTTTTATATATCTGGACCAATAGGATCACAAATAATGTTTTATCTTTACCTTTATATTAGTGAGCTTAGTTGTACTGGCAGGTGACTCTTCGACCCAACAAGTACGTTCTTAATCAATTGGTAAAGACTTAAAGACTTAAATAGTAAACTACCAATATATAAAATACTGTCAAGCAGTAAGTAGGTAAAGTTCTGATGGGCTAGGGTTTAACAAGATCACCATTGTTTTAATCCCTAAGATGGATTATAATTAAACTAAAGGATGCTTTATGCGGATGCGTTAATTATGACATGATTCAACGTGTCTAGGTCTTAGGATGATGTCCCGCCTAAGTCTTAAGAATGATATGCCGCCTCGAGATAAGCAGTCATTGCACTAAACAAACAAACTAGTGTTTAATCAGATTTAATATGGCTAATACAGTTTTCTATCATTTGGCTTGTACCGCTCTTTGATTTTCTGATTTTCTTCTTGCATGATTATTGTGTATTGAATTGATTTTAGTCACCATAAAACCTGTGCCAGTATCTTAGGCTGAAAACCTCCTTTATCATTAGAACTAGATTTATCATAGGTTTAACAAGTTATTAGAATTAACTAGTCTAATTAGATTAACAAAAATACTAATAGAATATAAGATTAATGACCTCACTCTTAGTGTTCGACACCTTACTTACCACAAAACTTCATCTGATTGGGTACACTGCCCGTTAAAGTGCTGTTTTAGGTATACTCGGCTAAATATAAATTTAAACCTTGGTAATAAATAAATATAACCTATACGACAACACATCAGGGGATATCACACAAAATATATTAATATTTTTGTCAATCTAAAATTCGAATTGTGTGTCAGAAAAGCAGTTCCATGACTTTACACTGGCCGATTCCCAGAACTGATAGAACCAAGCTACAGGGCAATCGGTTCCATAGGCTTATAACGGCCATTTCCCTTCTGCAGAAAGAACCGGCGGAACCGTGCTGCGGTACCAAATCCTTCCTATAAATACCAAGCCATTTCTGTTGTTGTAAACATCCATTCTCATATACTTTTCAGTTACATTCATCTAACCTCTTATCTCATATCATATCGGAGTTTTGGTGATTTTTTAATAGGATAAGATTTACTGGTTTATGCATACGAGATCAAGCTTCAAGGTTCGCTTGTTGCAAGTATCTCCCATCTCATGAAGATCTATCTACTGATCTTGAGTCATCATTTCATTCATCGTATTCATTTAAATCTATCATTTTAATGTGTCAAGAATATATAGTGAAAAACTAGTTCGTAAAAAGTTAGGATTTCGGGTGTATATTGTGAGGTAGGTTCTATGCTTGTTAGAACCTAGCTTTTAGATTGAGGATAAGTGTTGTGGGGTTTGTCCATTCATGATTAGGACACAATATTTAGCTTAGTACCAAATAAAGGGTAAGTGACGAGGGATTGGTTCTTCCATGATAAGACCCAATATTTAGCTTAGTACCGAATAAGGGTTAAGCAACGTTGTGAGGCTTCTCCACCAATTGAAGGAGTTTGGTATCTAGTGATACTGAACTCTCAAGTAGGTGAATTGGGGAGTGGAGTAAGGCGAGGAAGGTGACCTTGTTGCCGAACCACTATAAATACTTGTGTCTGATGTGCGGTCGTCGTAGGACATCTACACGAGAAGTTTTACAACTCCTTAGGCAGTGCACCCAATCGTTGCAGTGTAGTATAGTAAAGACTCGTGGTTGTTTATCGTTCACTCGAGGAATAGGTTGGGAAGGCTTGATCATGGTCTAACAGAATTCTAAGGGTTGAAGGAAGATTATTTTTTGTATTTTTTGTGTTTTATAGAAAGAAAGTAAATCATATAATTGGAGGGAGGTTTGGTTTTATCTATTTAAACTAAATATTAACTATGCTTGTAACACCCCTAAAATGGGTCGCAGCGGAATATGGGTTGGGGAATGTTACTTCATAGATCAACAGCACGAGATAAGAGA
>BQNB010118265.1:0-21025 GCA_026074375.1 Tanacetum coccineum | reverse complement strand
AGAAACCAAATGATGACTTATTTGAAGCATGTTAGAGGAAAGAAGCATTCTGATTTGAAGACCAAAATTTTTGAAGAAATATAATTTTTGTATGAAAAGCTAAAAAGGTCTGATGAAAACCTCATTGCTATTGGTTCTGTTGAGGATGAAAGGCTAATAAAAGATTTGAATAAGAAAGTTGCTAGTATAAAGAAGGCAGACAGTATTGAGAAGGAAAGTAAAGAAGAAGAAGGTACCAAAAAGAGAAAACTTGGCACAAGGAAAAAGATAAAGTCAAGGAAAAGAAGATTTAGAAAAGACATTTATGAAGATGAGAATGATGAGCTGAGATTATGCTTAACAATAGCTCTAGATGAGGACAAGGAGGTGAATTATGAAATACTTGACAAGAAGTATCCTATCATAGAATGCAAATCTGAGCATCTTGGAATTAAATCATGGTATGATGAAACTAAAGACTTAGAAGAAATTAATCTAAATGTCTACTCTTATGAGCGTGCTTTCCATATTTGATAGAGATGATTTGTTTGTTGTATATCAACTTGTGATGGACAAATACCAAGATGAGATACCTGAAGATTTTGACAAAGTACTTTGGGGAGATTTAATGATAATGTTCAATCCAAGTGATGAAGATGAGTTTTGGAACTCACAGCAGGATTGGAATGTAGTAAGTTGGAAGCTACATGGTTCTTCAGGGGTAC
This sequence comes from Tanacetum coccineum, assembly GCA_026074375.1. Classification (NCBI taxonomy): domain Eukaryota; kingdom Viridiplantae; phylum Streptophyta; class Magnoliopsida; order Asterales; family Asteraceae; genus Tanacetum; species Tanacetum coccineum. The sequence continues at coordinate 20,321 of BQNB010118265.1, read as the reverse complement.
ATGTGACAACCATGATTTGAGCAGGTTAGTTTATACCTTTAGAGATGGCTAAGTGTCCATTTTGTAGGTTTCTTGCGTGCTATGTGTTCTATATGTATGTTGAAGTGGGTTACTTATGTGCATGATGTCATTTTAGAGGTAAATGATTATCTTATTTTGTGTGCATATAAGTTTAATTTGTGAAATATAGAAGTTTGTAGCAAACTTTCTAAAAATAGAAAGTGGTTTGGTGAAATGAAAGTTATATTTAGAAAGTTTAGTAAGTAGCGTTTAAGTAAAAAGGTTTAATCAAATTAGCTTAGGTTTTTATAAAAAATTAAGGTAATGAAGTAAATAAGTTAATAAATAAATAAATAAAAATAATAAAATTATACTTAAGGGGGAGGGGGCGATCGGTTTTTATTTAGGGATAGGATTAGGAGTTTTATTTTTTATCAAATTGCAATTAGGAAAGGATTAGGACTCTCTAGGGATATATATAAAGAAACCTAGTCATTCCCTTCTTTCCCCTCTCTTTGTGTCGTGTGAAATCAGCCCCCAAGAACCCTAGAGTGCCGAAAATTTGCTTGATCCAAGAATCATTCAAGAATTGTTAATTAGGTGCTTGTAATCAAAGGTAAGTGCGTTCAATCCTAGTTTAAATCATGCATTCATGTAACAAAATCAATGATGGATTCTAGGGTTTCATAAAATTCAGAATATTAATGATATTTGATGATGATAGAATGATTAGGGCTTGATTAGGGTCATGTTCATGCAATTGGTTAGGTTAGATTTGCGTTAAAACTTGATTTAGGGTTGAGCAGAATTTTGGGTCGTGTTCAACGACTGATATCTAGATGATAAAAACGTGTATTGATATGTTTCTTGAGCCTATGAATAAGCCAAAAGAGTCTACTTTCCAGAAAATCCAGCCTCGAAAGTTTTTAAGGTCGGGAAGTCATTCAAATGTTGGTTACACTAAAAGTTGTCAGATCAGTAAATACGGGGCAGATTTAGGTCATGTTTGTGAGGGTAAAACCTATACTTAAAAGTGGAATTAAGCTTAGCCCTTCTACAGTAGTTAAGTTCCATATGTCTATGGATAATCCTGTAAAAATTAGCCTCTGAAAGCATGTCTAAGTATGGTAGTTAGAGTGATATATTTTGGTGTGCAATCAGATCCGAATTAGGACAGTTTTGAAGTTTGATTTTATTTGAGGTAGTTACACATGTAAGTTATACTAGGGATCACTAAGGGTAGTTAATATACTCTTAATTGGAACATGGGTGATTTTTGGTATAATTTATGCAAGGTCATTAGTAAGGTTTTAGGGTACGTAAACGAGGACACTAAGTCTGCAATTCTGAGTTAATTGATAAATAGAGTGTAAAGTGTTTTGTAAGATGGTTAAGGTTTGGACATGGATTGTCGGGGTGACCCATAATGGTTAACTAAACCCTTAGAAAATCCCATCATTTGTATGTTTCATGGACTAGAGTTTTTTGCTTTGGTCGCAGTGTTACCGTGTTTTTTTATTTGATAGTGTGCGGTGTTGTAGCAGAGATTTTGGAAGATGCGTTTGAGTATCCGGGTGTGTGTCATCAGTCCCTATTTATTATGTTTTCTTGGATGGAAATGATGCAAAATATGTTTCGAAATGTTTTAATTCTGTGACTTATATGGTTCAAGTTTCACATCGGACTTTTAAGTAGCTATTATATGTTATGTGTTGCATGTTGTATTATGTTGCATTGTTCTTCGCCTACTTTATGGGCAAGAGGTTTTGCCTACTTTGTGTGGGTATGAACCTGTGCGGATACGTTACCAAGAGTTTGGGTTTGGGGATAGCATTCCTCTCCATGACTAATTTTGTGATTTGGATCGGGGGACACGTTCCGTCCCAATTGTGATTGCTTGTTTGGGACGATTGCTTGGTATTATTAGTCAGCTTAATTGTCCTGCCATGTTTTTTTTATTTTTTTTTATTAATCACAGGTTAATGATTTAAAATCTTGTTATTTAGTGTCGTAAACCTTATGTACTCTCCACCACCTTTGCTGGGGTTGACGTTTAAGCATATTTTCAGAGTGGCGTTATGAAGGTGTTGAAGTAAATAAAAGTGGCTAGAGAGACCATTAGGCTGCATTAGAAGTTCCTATTTGATTTCGTTTCGTATTTTGTTGCATGAATTCTTAAATGTTTTTAATAGGTTTGTGAGACATTGTCTTTGTATTGATGAGACCCCTTTTTTTATTAATACAAGATGCCGTTCTTTTGTTTTCGGTATTGTCATGACACATTGTGTCTTTTATATTAGTTATGCATGTAGTGATTCTCTATTGTTGACACCATTGTGTTGTGATGATATTCATGATGTTACGCCTCGTATTTTCGCCTTGGCGGGGTGTGACAAGACGGTCCCTCAACAGCCGCAGTGGATGGACCTCCAACCTCATAGACACTCGGTGGGGGCACCGCTAGCATCGGAGGTGGTGTGACTCCTCCAGAAGATCTAAATGTTAAATTTTTAAGGAGCTTACCTTCTGAATGGGATACACATGTGGTAGTATGGATGAACAAACCTAGATTTTGATAGCTATGGGTTTGATGATTTATACAACAAATTTTACAAATTTTGTTGAACAGAAGGTTAAGAAATCAGTTGGCATAAACAATGATGATAAAAACTTGGCATTTCTAACCACTTCAGGTGCAAGCAGTACTAATATTATTAATACTGTTAATCCTGAAGTTAGTACTGGTAACACAGGTTCATACTCGCCATACTGGTATATTAGTACTGTAGTTTTAGTGATGCACACAGTATATGCCTTTCTATCCATCAAACCACAAGGGTTCAAACTAGTTCATGAGATCTTGAGCAACTTAATGATGTGATTTGGATGAAATGGATCTAAAGTGGAATATGACAGTACTAAGCATGAGGGCAAGAAAGTTCTTTTCAGAGAACTGGACAGCGAAGATCATCATTTGATGGAAGCAATACTGTGGATATGATAAATACAAAGGTTAGAAATGTTCAATTGCCATAAAATAGGAATTTTGCCAGAGAATGCAGGAGCACCAAGGAGTAAAAGACAACAGAAGATTGGAATAAAGGTGCTCACAAAGGCATAGTAAAGATTTGAAGATGCTTCTAAAAAGGCAATGTGTGCTATAGATGGTGCTGGATTTGATTGGAGTGACATGGCAGAGGGAAGGAAAACTTCAGGCAAACATGGCTCTCATGGCATTCTCAGATTCTGAGGTAACAAATGATAAATCTTGTTCTAAATCTTGTTTGAAAAACTATGTGAATGCTCTAAAGAAACAGTATGATGATATGCTCGGTTAAATTAGTGATACTGGTTTTAAAGCCAGTTACATACAAAGAGGTTTTATCAATTTTAGAGGACAAATTCTTAAATATAAGAACATGAATTCTTTTTTTGAGGAAAGTTCTTGCTTACAAGAAGTGTAGGTACAAATAGAATATCAAATGGATTATTAGGACTGAACTTGAAAAGGTTAAGGAAGAAAAGGAGGGGTTTGAATTTAAGATTGCAAAGTTTGATAAATCAGCCAAAAGACTTAGATCAGTTGTCTAGCAAATCAGATAAACTGACAAGACGGCAAAAAAGGGTTTTGGTACTGTATAATCGTTGTTCCCCTCACATATCATACTGTTGATCCTAATAGACAACACCTTTGGACCTTATTTATTCAGTCTTGAAGAATATCAAAGAAACTGAGGTAAATGAGTTATGGTCCTAAGGATTCAATTGTTAGATACCCTGGTGTGTGATTAATAGTCAGTTAATGTTAAGGAGAATACTGATGAATCATTAAAACACAAAAAAGACTTGATTTCTAGAAACTAGCTTGTGAAGTCTCCACTTAGGTAGACAAAGAATTGGAAAAGAAAAGTTTTTCTATCTGTAATCATGTTAAGGAAGAAGAAAACCGAGAAGAAAGCTAGAGAGAATAATGATGCTCTAATTATTAAGAATTGGGTGTCAGATGATAGAGGTGATGATGAGCATAACCCTAAGTTGAAGAGAAAATTTGTACATACCTGCTGAATACTAAAAAAGAGTTTGTTAACCTGAAAACACAGGTTAGGAGGTCGAGTTTGTATGCAAAAGATGTTCAGGTCACAAAGACCTAGAGGATACCAACAGAATTGAAATGGTCAAAAATACATATCTATTAGGATGTACTTTGTTTTTAATAACAAGTCTTGTTTTATCTGTGGAGAGTTTTGATCACATTTCAATACAGCTGTCTATAAACTCTCCATCAGTACAAACAATATACTTATGGCTCCAAAAAGAAGTATTAATGAAGACTGGTCTAAAAATCTGTTTTCAATACATCGCAATGCCTGTTAATTTTATTGTTAGGTCTGGTTATACACTGGTAGACCTGTTTAGGTACTGCTAGGTTCTTTTAATATGTTAGGCTTCTTATACTGCTCACCCAAAATCAACAGTTCATTGTGCTAGACCAAGGACATATTTTCAAATCACAGCACAATCACTGTTAACAAGGCCCCTTTTACAAAAGAACAAGCTTACAAAACGGTTCTTATTTATCAAAGGTTTAATACTGGTAGGCAAAATGTTAATACTGTCAGGGAAAGGGGATTTAATGCTGTTAAGCCCTCAGCATGTTGGGTTAGGAGACCATCAAAACCAAATGGTTGGCTTCACTGGTTCCACAAAACCTAATCTACATTGACTGCACGATGCAGATCCAAGTCAGTAATGGCTTGGGTCCCCAAAGAAAACTAACTTTATAAGTTTTTGTGCAGAGCAATTCACAACTAAATGAGATAGGCTTTGTTGATAGTGGATGCTCAAGGAACATGACAGGGAACATAGCTCATCTATCAGACTTCAAAGACTTTGATGGAGGTTATGTTAGTTTTGGTGGAGGAGCATATGGAGGCAGGAATTACTAGCAAAGGTTATATTAAATACTTATAATCTTGATTTTTGATGATGTATACTCTGGTCAATGGAGTTATAAGTTCACCTCTTTAGTGTCTCAAGATGTGTGACAAAAGAACTTATGTCTTTTATACTGACTCTGAATGTCTTGTCCTATCTCCTAATTTTTAAATTGCCTGATGAAATTAGTACTTCATTAAAATTATAGACAGGATAACTTGTACAGTTGTGTTATGAAAAAAATAGTTCCTAAAGATTAGGTTTAACTTGTCTAGGTTGCCAAAGGTCTACATCTGAAGAATCAATGTCTATGGCTATTAGAAGGCTTGGTATATAAATTATAAGAATATTTAATAACTTGTCAAAGAAACCTCTATGTAAGAGATCTGCCTTTAAAAAAGATCTGAGAACATGACCAAACATGTGTTGCCTGTCTTAAAGGCAAGCAACAATGAGCCTATTGTAAGACCAAGGCCTTTAATCCCCATTTACTAAGCACTTGTTTATGCTGCACATGGATGATCTTTGGTCCAACTTTTGTTAGTATTTGTAGCCTATTGGCATAAAAAGTGACTGCTTAGTAGTCACTGAGGATTATAGTAGTTTTCAATGGGTTTTTCTTTTATCAACTAAGATGAACATTGAGATCCTTAGAAATTGTATCAAAGAAATAGAAAACCTAGTGGATAACAAAGTGAAAATAATCAGAAGTGATAATGAGACAGAGTTTAAAAACAAAGTAATGGATGATTTCTGCAGAGAAAAAGGTATTAGAAGAGAATACAGTGTAGCTAGGACTCACCTCAGCAAATGGTGTAGATGAAGGGAAGAATAGGACACTCATTAATGGCTGTCTTGAACAATTGTTTTAGTGACTCTATGTTTACCTACCACATTTTGGGCAGAAGCAGTTTCTCTGCTTGTATGTACAGATATAGAGTCTTAATAGGCAAGCTTATAACAAAGATCTCTTATGAACTCTTTAGAGGTTTTTAAACCTAGCTTATAGGATTCAATGAACAACCCTTTTTGGTGTCATGTTACTATACTCAATACCTTAGACAACTTAGGCAAGTTTGATGGAAAAGGTGATGAAGGTTTCTTTGTTGGATATTCCTTAAGTAGCAGAGCTTTGTTTAGGGTTTACAACACTAAGAACCAGTAAAGTTCAGGAAACTTGCATATTTGGGTTCTTAGAGAATATGCCTTATGATAGAAGGAAATGGTCCAAAGTGATGTTTGATCTTGATTCTTAAACCAATCAATGAATATGTACAGTGGTTTACCGAACATTTTCTAATGAGCATTTGCAGGAAAAAAGGAGTTTCTGAGTCGTAGTACATCTTCTCAAAAAGATCAGGATTGTATTGTAATGCCAATTTGGTTAAGGATTCTTCATATTTTAGGTGATGATGATGCACAAAGACTCTGTTTGAGGTGCTCAAATACAAGATATATGATAGGTTACAAGATAGAGATATTGATGCTACTGAAATGTCTCATAGATAACTGTCTTAAGAATAATGTTACTGTCTGGATCATTGAAGTAATATTGCCGGCCCAGAATGTTAATACTGGTAGTAGAGATGTTAGTACCGCTGTCCCTGAAGTTAATACTGCTACCCCTGAAGACTTGGTAGGACCATAGTCGGCCTATGAAGTCACACAAGAGGAGGACAAGAAATTGATATTGGGGGAACATTCAACAATCTTAGCGTACCCCCCCACCCCATACCAATACTCAACACAAGAATTCACAAAGATCACCTAAATTTGATCATGTTATTGGTGATGTGCATTCATTGTTCAATAAGAAGAATTGACTTCTTTTACTCTGACTAGGATTTCTTGTGATATATTATGAAGGGAAGATCATAGGGACCTTCATCACATGTCTTTTGGGATTTATGGCTTACCAAATGGATGTCAAAAATTGCTTTCCTGTTATGGTCAGATTGAAGAGGAGGTCTATGTAATGTAATCTCCAGGTATTGAAGATATCCTGACCATCCATGATAAAGTTTTCTAAATAAGTAGTGAAAGGCTATTATATGGACTGCATCAAAGCACCAAAAGCTTGGTATGCAAACATTTGGCCACTTATCTCTTGTGCAATGGTTTTCAAAGAGGGGAAGATTGACCAAAATTGTTCATCAAGAGAACACAGGGACATATCTTGCTTGTTCACAAATCTATATGGATGCATTATCTTTGGATCTACAAGAAGGAGTTATGTGATGTGTTTGAGAAGCTTATGAAGGATATAAGTTTCAATGAGTTATATGTGACGAACTTTCTTGTTTTTGGGTTTACAGGTGTGTGCAACAGAAAAAGAAAGGCATTTTTATCGTCAGCTAAATATGTCATGAGATTTGAGAATGTACAACTAACACAGATGTGAATGCTGAATCTACTCCAACAGGATTGGAAATGACTTTGGTTCAAGATGGAGTGATGCTGATGTTGACTGAACATCTTTATAGTTCTATGATTAGGATCTTTGATGTACCTTACCGATCCAAGCCAGTATCATGTTGCAGTCTGTGATGTGCAACGGTTTTAGGATTTCTCCAAGACATCACATCTTTTAGCTGTTAACTGAGAATTTTTAGTACCTTAAAGGCAAACCAACTTTAGGACTTTGGTATTCTAAGGATTCCCCATTGGAATTAGTTGCTTACACTGACAATGATTATGTTGGAGCCACTCAAGATAGGAAGTCAACCACTAGAGGTTGTTAGTTTTTGGGAAATAGATTGATCTCTTAGCAATGCAAGAAACAAACTGTAGTTGCTACTTCTATAACTAAGGCTGAATATGTGGCTGCTGCAAGTTGTTGTGGACAGGTTCTTTGGATACAAAACCAACTGTTAGACTATGGGTACAATTTCATGAATATTGTTATTTATATTGGACATTACTAGTACTATCTGCTAATAAGAATCCAGTTCATCATTCTAAACAATAACATATAGAGATTGGCATCATTTTATAGAGACTGCATTGCTAAAAAGTTGATTCAAATAGCTAAGATTAACACTGAACATAAATGTAGCAGATCTTCTTACAAAGGATTTGATGCTGGTAGAGATTTCAAGTACTTGGTCTCATAGTAATTGGAATGCTCAAATCCTATGCCAATACTCTTGTTTGTTTTGTAAGTTGTTAAATATTATGTACTGTTAAAAGTCTTTGTAATTAACTAATTGACTAGTTATAATAGTACTGTTTAGTTATATTATAAACTGTTTGTCAAAATTTGCTTAACTTATAGTTAGTACTGCTAGTTATTTTCTATGTCTCATTGTTAATACTGTTAGTACCTTTTAAATAATACTAATACAAGAAATATGTGTTAGACTTATGTTTTTCTTGGTTTTGAGCTAACTCTTTCAGGATAAGCAATGAAGTGTGAAATTGGTTACTCAATGATGTCTTATTTGAGGGGAGGAATGTTGTTTGTTCCTAAAAGTGTTGGTTTTAACACCACACAACAAATGGTCATTAGTTCACCATGTCTTATAGACATCAAGAATTGACTAGTCCAGAGCAAACGGCTACTATTAAAGACTTCTCAAATCCGTTGATAGTTGATAGTTACTCAAAAACTATATGGTTTTCAATGCCCATGTTCTTTACAATGATAAGCATTGGCTAGTCCAAAGCAAATCGAGTTGTAAAGACTACTCAAATCTCGTTATGGCTGGTAGTTTGCAAAAACTATACGTTGTGTGAATTTGTGAGCCAAAAAGATAGAGAGAATTGGTGAGTTAAAAACAGAAAGAGAGTTGTGTGAAAAAAAGGACAGAGTGAAAAGTGTGTTAAAAGGATGAGAGACTAAAATGTGAGCTAAAAAAAAGAAAGAGAGATTGTGTGAAGTTATTTTTTGTCTAAACAAACTTTGGAGTTTGTATGCTTTTAGTTATCTGCTAGGCTTATTTTAGTACTTGCTAGACCAATATTTAGTATTGCTGGTGACCGTTGTATGTTTGGCACTAACACATTTTTTTCATTATTTAATAGGCGTGAGATATTTCTTCAAATTCCGATTGATATAGGTTTGACTCATTGGACTTTCGTGATCTTTCTATATATATGGTTTATTTTAATCACCGATAAACCAATTTATTTAAGTATCGGTCAAAACCATATCTCTACGTTTCTCTATTTAAATCTCAATTAACTTTCTCCAGCCTTCATATATTCATCCACGATCATATCCCACACGATTACTCACACTTTTATTCATGGCAAACTTGGAATTTTGTGACAAGCACAACATGGTAGCATTTTTAGAGAAATCTACAGGAAGTGCAGGGTTTCATCAAGTCATCGATTTCCTAAATCGAAGTCACATTTATTATGCACTCACAAAGAATCCAGCTGTTTCTGTCTCGTTTATCAAACAATTTTGGAGGTCTGCTGAACCTTCTACTGATGATAATGGAGAAGTCAAGATTAATACTGCCATTGATGGTCACTCACTGTCTATCACCGAAGGATATTTAAGTTGACATCTCAAGTTGGCTGATCAAGATAATATTACTTCTATTCCCAACTCGGAGATTTTTGAGCAATTGGCACTTATGGGATATCACACTGATTCAGATAAGTTAACCTTTCAAAAGGGTGCTTTTTCACCTCAATGGAGGTTTCTTATTCACAATATTCTTCATTGCCTTAGCCCAAAGAAGACTGCTTGGGAGCAGTTTAGTAGTAACATTGCAACTGCTGTTATCTGTTTAGCTACCAATAGGAAAATATAATTTTTCTAGGATGATTTTTGAGCATATGGTGTCAAATATTTCTAGCCCCCATAAGTTTTTCATGTACCCTAGGTTCATTTAAATATGCTTAGATATGCAGAGGAAACAACTTCAATACAACCACTTAAGAACATATCATGTTCCCTCTCTTAGCATCAAAGTTTTTTAAACACTATGAAGAGGCCTACAAGGGATATTCACAGGCCTAGGAAGTTGATTTATTCCTACTATGCTAGCTGTTTTTCTGAAACCTTCCACTTCACCTTCATGAATCACCATTCCTCACCTCCTCATCACCTGAACCTTCACTTGAACAATTACTTACACCTTCATTTGGATCACTCACTCTGATCATACACTGCTTGCAACCAACACAACATCAACCCAACACACTTTAACTGGAGCAGAACACCATTTTCCTACACCCTATGACTCACCTCTCCATGTTGTTCACTCATATGGAAGTGATGAGGGTAGCTTAAAACTAAATGAATTGATGAATTTGGTTACCAAACTATCTAAGATGATTAGAGTCTTGGAGGATGACTTGAGGAAGACAAAGAAAACTTACAGTTCTGCTTTTTACTAAGCTCATTCTAAGGGTTAAGAAATTAAAGGTAGAGTCAAGATGGGAAAGCAAGGAAATGAGCTAAGGTTTCCTTTCTGAAGGATGATTGAAGATGTTGTGATGATTCTTCCAAACAGGGGAGGAAATTATCTGATGCAGAGGTTCAAGAGAAAGCAAGTACTGAAACTGAACCTATTATTCAAGAAGTGACTCCCACTGAAGTCATTCAAGATCAAGAAAGCAGTGAGAAAGGGAGTGCTGAAGTTAGTACTGCTGGTGCAACAAAAGGTACTGCTAGTGAAGTTCCAGTGGTTAGTACTGCTGAGGAAAATATTTTGTACGGCTGGAAGGAACTGTTACCTTATAGAAGAGGAAGTGAGAGAAACGGATAGAAAGAAAAGGGAAAAGCAATTTATGACGAAGTCTTGAGTCCCTAGAAAGAAGTCTAAGAAAGAGATTGAACAAGAAAGGTTAAGTTTTGCTGAAGCCATCAGACTGGAAGAACAAATGAATGAAGAACAAAGGGCACAGATTGCAGGGATGAAGAAATTGCTAGACAGTGGGATGAAGAGGAAAGGCAAAGAGCTATGTCTGAAGCCAAGTCTACTAAGAAGATAGACTGGAAATGATCCTTCAGTCATAAGGTATCATGTCTAAAGATGAACCACAAGACAGTTTCCCAAAGCAAGGAGGAATATGGTTCAATACTGAAGAATCAGGGAAAACTTACAAGATTAGTGATTTCATGGGAATGTCTTATATGAGATTAGGCACAATCTTTGAAACAGGTTTAGGATTTTAATTCATACATATTGAGCCTATGGGAACATGAGAAGGAAGTGAAAGGAGGAAGGTCTCCTGAAAAGATTTGAAGAAGAAGATGTTGATTACACAAAAAGAAATTGAAAGAAGTTGTTATAGAATCTGGTAGACAAAAAGAAAGAAATCTCTTCCTAGAAAAAGAAGGATTGTTAAGAGACAAAAGTTGGAAGAAGATGCTGAGAAGGAAGAACTCAAAGGGTTTTTAGATATAATTACAAGGATGGATGTTATTGCAGAAGATGTTGGTATCTTCTCTACAAAGTATCCGAATTGTGTGATTGGAAGACTCGAACTTGGGACAAAAAATTTCATGTATTATCAAATCATTCAGAGGAATAGCAGTTCATGAACTATAAGATTTTAAGTGAGATCTTGAAGACTTTGATAGACAAAGATGTTATGGACTTTATACAGGGTTAGTTCAAAGGAAAGATATAGTGCTTAAGGCCCCAGACGGATATTGACTTTTGCTGCTTTGGGGAGATCTGCTTACTTATTTGAGCCTGATGAAGAAGATACCCAAAAAGAAAGGAAAGTGGGCAAGAACTCAACTAGCACTTGGTTCTAGCTTGTTTAAATATTCATTTAAGTGATATTTAAATGGATAAATTAGGCGTCGGCCTAGAGTGGCTAGCATGCAAGACCCATATTTTTTTTCTTTTTCATTATTAATAAAAAATCTTATGTAACATTTAATTTAGATGTAACTTGTACTCATTTAAATAAAACGCGAACCTTAAATGCGAGCTTTGGCCAAGGACAAAGAACGAAGACGACAAAGTTCACAAAATAATAAATTATGATCATAAAAATAATAACGAGATGCGCCATAGATTTTTATGATGCTCGAAACGATTAACGAGCGCGGTCAAACGGTGACTCGCGAAACGTCAAAAATAAAAATTTCAAATTTCCGTTCTTAATAGAATACAAAAATAATTATTTATGACAAATAAAAATTTAAATGTCAACGTTCGCTTACGAAAACTCGTAAAATAACAATTATGACGTCGAACTCGCGATCGTCATACGCGTCGTGAAACTCGGGTTGTTACAGGTATGTAATGATTTGTAGGGTTTGATGTAATTTGTTTAATGTGTAGTGTGACAAAATGATTAATGTAATCTTATGTACTAATGATGAATGATAATAGTGATTATGTGATCGTATGATGTATAATATCATGTTATTGTCGTTTACTTACTAAGCCTCGTGCTTACGGTTTAGATGTTTAATGTTTTGTAGGTTCAAGCTAAGAAGGTAATGCGTGGATTAAGGCATAGGTGTGGAAGTACTTGTCGATATTAGACAAGTAGTTAAGGTAGATGCCGAGCTTGAATCAAAGTTGAACCCCCATATGTCTTAATGGCTTGTTAATGAATGTTGTCAAATGTCTAGTGTCATGTAAACATAAATTTGTATAATGGGTAAGAGTCATTGGTTTAGTTGGTTGTTAAAGTGTATGCAAATGGGTCAAAACGGGGTGTTTGGTAAACCTCATAAGATATATGTTTTTGGGTCATTTAGACCACAAACGAGTATGGTAATAATGTATTATAATGTTTTAATGAATTCTGAAGAGTTTTAAGTAATATCAAGTTCGAGAAGTTAGTTTTCTGGAATATAATGTCAAAAAATGATTTTTAAGTGTGTGCAGGTGCAGGGAGCCGCCCGGATGGCTGTTCAGTCGCCCGACTTCTCTCTAGTCGCCCGGCTTCTCGCCAGCCGCCCGGTTGGATGAGTCTGCAGTTTTGTGAATCTTGTTTTTGCTGTAAAAACCAAACCGTAAGGAGTTAGAATGAGTTATTTATTATCTTTGGAAAGCTAATAGAGTTTACTTTAGGGTAATGAAACTTTCAAGGGTCTAATTGTTATGTATTTTGATATGTATATTAAGGAATGACACAAGGTCATTCCTGGTCTTGCGTTTAAGTAAAGTTTTTAATTCTTGGTCAAACTAAGATTCGGGAAAGGGGCGTTTCAATTTTATAAGCCTAAACAGTATTAACAAAGGTGCATTTGAACAAGCATTTCTACAACTCTTTGGTGAATAATAGGGTCAAAAGAATATTTTCTCAAAATCTGAATAATCTAGAAGAACAACTTACCAAAGAAAAACTTCATGAGAATGACTCCAAGACTGCTTTAATAACACTCATGAAACCATCTCAAAGGTTCTTCCATTCCGAATGGCCAATGCATACGACTGACAAATCAAGAGATGACTTTCGAAAATACACGAGAATGTATACTCGAATCTTCAAAGAAATAATGATTCGTGATATTGCTGCCATTGAGAAGTATTTGATTGAAGCAATACTTCATGAACATGAGATTTAAAAAAGATTGGAGGTGCAGTCACATGATGTTTAGATCATTCCGGTTCAAGCATTGGAGACAAGTTTGGTTGTCACAAAAAGCAGTAGAACAGAGTTAGAGAACAGCAGTTCAGAGATTACATTTAGTAGTTTAGGGAATGAAAACAAAAGTTCTGACAATGAAAGTCGTAGTTCAGGGAATGATGCAGATGCTGATATTAGACCTTCATATGACAGTGATACAGTGTCTGAGGTAAATCATGATATATTTGAAAATGTGTTTGCTCATGGGATACAAACTTATGAACAACCTAAATCTATTCCTGACACATATGTGGTAAATGAGAATAATAGTGTTAGGAATACAAAAAGTATCGGTCATTTCCATAATATCGTAAGATGGGCTCGTAGTATAGTTTTTGGAACCTAGATAAGGTAGTAAAGCCCAAGGCCCATGGTTAGCCCATTAAGGGTCCATGGATGGCCACTCTAGATGTATTTTTACCCCTCTCTACACCTTGGAGAGGGTTGGTTGTTTACTTTTCCATTTCTAATCTAATATTGCTCTCTTTTCTTTCTCTCTCTAAAGTGTTCAATCCTTCCACTCTCTCTCTAGTTTTCTTGTCATTTGATTGTGAGATAAAATAAATCATTTATTCTACAATTGGTATCAAGAGCCATGGAGTGATTTAGCTTGGTGTTGTGTGCGTTTATTTACTTGTATTTGGCGTGAGTTTTGGTTCAAACCATTACAAGAGATTTTTCATCTTTTGTGGGTTTAAAAACCATAAAGCTATAACCTTTCTTCTTTGTTTATCTTAGTATAGGGTAGTTATACAAGAAAAACTTTGGAAAAACCCAAAAAATCTTCATTTTTTTGTTGTTTTTGGTTTGAAAAAGGGTCTTAGGTACAAGAATCTTATATTCAAATTTTTGTGTCAAGAACCATAAAGTTTGTGTTTTTAAGGTTCTCCTAGTCTAAGAATTGCAAGAAGTACAAGTGAAATCAAGTAAAAACGTCAAAAATTATGTCTTTAAGTGATTTGAAGTTTTTGAAGACTGCTTTTTATACACACTGTTTGAATTCGAAGATTTATACGTGTTGAATACGGCGATTTATACTTTATTGGGTACGGCGATTTATACGTGTGTGAATCCGGCGATTTATACGTGATTGTATACGGCGATTTATACGTTTTTAGATCCGGCGATTTATACGTGTGTTAATCCGGCGATTTATACGTACTTGTATACGGCGATTTATACATCATTGGTTTTGGCGATTTATATGTATCCTATATGGAGATTTATACGTTACTATGAATCCGATGATTTATACCTAGTCTATACGGCGATTTATACGTGTTCACTGTATCCGGCGATTTATACAGTCTGTATACGGCGATTTATACCATATTTTAAACGCTGACGATTGATTCATTCTTTCATTAGGGTGATTTATCACATTACACTTGGGTGATTTATACACTTACCTTTAGGTGATTTATATCAAATTTTCATTGGAGATTTAATATGGGGTTTCTTTGATTTGTAAAATTACTATGAAGTATCAATTGATTTTATGCAGTTTTTATCAAGAATTATGAAATCTCATGTAATCTTAAGACTCATTCACTTAAAACAATCAACAATTTAACACAACAACCTCTAATCACTGAACGATCAAAAAGTTATCTTTTCTCATTCAATCAATCAATTCAAAATGACAACCTTAGCAGAATTTATGATCATTGCCGGTGCCGACAACCGTCCTCTTATGTTGGAAAAATCCTTGTATGACTCGTGGAAGAGTCGTATGGAATTATACATAGAGAATCATGAGAACAGGAGAATGATTCTTAACTCACTTCAAAATGGTCCACTTGTTTGGCCAATTGTTGTTGAAGAGGATGGCACTACTAGGACAAAGAAGTATGAAGAACTTTCTGTTGCAGAGAAACTCCAAGCTAATTGTGATCTAAAAGCTACAAACATCGTTCTTCAAGGACTTCCACCGGATGTGTATGCCATAGTGAATCATCACAAAGTTGCCAAAGAGATATGGGATAGAGTTAAGCTTCTTATGCAAGGCACGAAATTGTCATTACAAGAGAAGGAATGTAAATTGTATGACGAGTTTGATAAGTTTTCATTTGTCAAGGGTGAAACACTGTATCAGAAATACTGGAGATTTACTCAACTCATCAATAACATGAATGTTATCAATATGTCAATGAGACAAGTCCAAGTGAATACCAAGTTTCTGAACAGTCTACCACCAGAATAGGGCAAGTTTGTGACGGATGTGAAGTTGGCTAGAGATTTGCATACTACGAACTATGATCAATTATACTCATATCTCGAACAACATGAGGCACATGCTAATGAAACTCGCTTGATGCGTGAACGATACCAAGATCCTCTTGCATTTGTTGCTAACTACCATCAGCCACCATCATCACAACTTAACAACTATCACTCTCAATATAATTCCCCTCAGTTTCCTCAACAAACACATACCATGATTCCACAAGTTCACTCTCCTCAACCATATTCACCAATGTATCCACCACCTCATCCATCACAACCACAAATCAGTCATTCATCCGTTCCACCATCACAACAATATCAGTCTCATCAAACCTCATTTGTTCCATAAATTGCTTACAACTCACCTCAACTTTCAACACAACCATTGACTGAGTTCCCTCAAATGGACTCAGGTCTTGTTGTTCCTGTGTTTAATCAAGGAGATGACCTAATTGCCTGTCTTAATAAGGCAATGGCTTTTCTCACAGCTGTAGCTTCTTTAAGGTTTCCTTCAACCAACAATCAACTTAGAACTTCCTCTAATCTGAGAAACCAAGCTACTATTTAAGACGGCGGGGTTACTGTGCAACAAGTTCAAGGGAGGCAAGGACAAAGTTATGTTGGTAATAGCTATAAGGGTAATGCTACTAGTTCAGGGGGAAATAATGCAGGAGGGCGGGCAAGGGTGGTTAAATGTTATACTCCCTCCGTCCCAAAATTATTGTCTCCCGACAAAAAACACACAGTTTAAGAAAAGTGCATTTATTACTGCTTTCTCTCTTTTACTTTTTGACAGAATGACAGTTTTATCCTTAACTAATTAATTAAAGTCTTCTTTAAAGTTTGTAATATTAATTTCAAACAAGGGTAATATAGTAAACTTAATCAAACTTTCCTATCTATTTTTAGTAGTGGACAAATAAATTGGGACATCCCAAAAAGGAAACATGGACAATAAAAATGGGACGGAGGGAGTAATTGTCAAGGTGAAGGTCACATGGCCAGGCAATGCACTCGGCCAAAGAGGTCTAGGAATGTTGCATGGTTTAAGGAAAAGGCAATGTTGGCTGAAGCACAGGAAGCTGGACAAATTTTAGATGAAAAGCAACTAGCATTTCTTGCAGATCCAGGCATTCCAGATGGTAAAGCTGCTCAGACAACCATTCCAAACACTGCTGCTTTCCAGACTGAGGATCTTGATGCTTATGATTCTGATTGTGATGATGTCTCTAATGCAAAGGCAGTTCTGATGGCTAATCTTTCCAATTATGGTTCAGACGTTATCTCAGAGGTACCTCATTTTGAACCCTATCATACTGATATGGATAATCAAAGTGTGCATGCAATGCAGGGTTTTGAACAAACACCAGTTGCTGATTTTACAGATAATAAGATAACAATTTATAGCAATATCATTCCGTACTCTTAATATTTGCAAGAAACGCAATAGGCAGTTGTTCAAGATACTAATTTGTATGCACAAAAGATTCAATGATTTTATCTATGATTGAACAAATGTCAGAACAAATGATTAATCATGTAAATAATTTGGAAAAGGCTAATCAAGAAAAGAATAATGAATCCGTAACCGCTGAGCTTGAGAGATATAAAGAATGAGTCAAAACTTTTGAACAACGTCTTAATGTTGATTTAAGCACACGTGAAAAAATGATTGATTCTCAAATGGATGATATGATTATGGAAAAGCTTGCACTTAAGCAGCAAATTGACTCACTTGAACAAAATCTTTCAAATTAAATCAAATAAAATGAATCTTTATTACAAACATTTACTGTTTTCAAAAACGAATCCAAAGATAAGGAAAGTAAATATTTAGATAAAGAAATTGATTTAGAAAAGAAGATTAAGGAATTGGATAATATTGTTTATAAAGTGGGTCAATCTGCTAAAACAGTGCACATGTTAACAAAGCCACAAGTTTTTTATGATGACACTCACAAACAAGCTCTTGGTTATCAAAATCCGTTTTATCTCAAGAAAGCTCAGCGGATTAAGCCGACCTTGTATGATGGTAGTGTTATATCTAGTCAACATGTTGCTAGTCTTGTATTTGATGATGAAGAGACGTTGATTTTGGAAGAAGTAAGTCGATCCAAAATGCTTGCAAAACAAAACGACCCAATTTTAAAAGAAAAGAAAGTTAATACAACTCCAATTAATTATGCTGAGTTAAATCAATTATCTGAAGATTTTGGTAAACATTTTGTTCCACAACAAGAACTGTCTGATGAACAAGCTTTCTGGTTACAAACTTAACACCCTAATACTGACCAATCTGCTTCGTCACCTGTCAAAATTAAGGCGCCTCAGGAACTTCCTAAGGTAAGCCTGGTTAATACAAGCCTTAAAAAGCTTAAATACCATCTTGGCCAATTTGACACCGTGGTCAAAAAACGGATTACACCTGATGCTATAACAGAAGGGGGATGGGGGTTTGAACACACAAAAACTATTTTTCTACATGAAATAATTCTATTTTTAAAGACCTTAAAAAACATATTCAATGTTTTTGATAAAGATATTTTAAATGAGGCAACGGAAGTACAAACAGTTTTTAACCAGATGGAAGCTGTTGTTCGACAGTATTTTGTAGACAAACAGTGTTTTGAAATTCATAAGAAATAACTTTTTCTTGAAAACGATCGACTCTTACAAAAAATCATGTCTCAAGATGTCATGTTGTGTGTGATGAATTCTACTGCTGTTTTTGATGATGTGAATGCGGAAATGCAAAGTAGTGAATCTTGTGTGATGTGTGTGGATCTTCATGCTGAGCTTTTGAACAAACAAAATGCGTATAATGATCTTTCGAAAAGTTATTCACAACTTGAAAAACATTGCATTTCTCTTGAATTAACAATGCAACTCAATCAATAAACTTTTCAAAAGGATTCATTAAGTAATAATCAAAATGCTCTTAAAATTTCAGAATATTTTAAAAATAATGATTTGAAAGCTCAACTACAAGCTAAAGACACTACAATTTGTAAGTTGAATGAGCATATCAAATCTATGAGAGAAAATGACCAGGAAGAGAAAGTCAAATGTGAAATGGGTGAAATTAAGACCATAAACATTGAATTGGAGCATAGTGTGGCAAAATTACTTTCTGAAACATTCGTTTACATAAAGAAATTCAGCATTTGAAAAATATTTACCAAGATCAATTTGATTCGATTAAAAAGACATGTGCTCTCTATAAAGAACACGGTGACTCTTTGATTGCTCAATTGAACTCTAAGTCTATGGAAAATGCGGATTTAAAACGTCAAATTAAAGACAAGGTTTTTGTGATTACATCATTGAAAAACGATTTACAAAAATTAAAAGGGAAATAAGTTGTTGAAAATGCTGCACAAATACCAATTGCCACCACTATTGCTCCAGGCATGTTCAAGATAGACTTAGAACCTTTAGCTCCTAGGTTATTGAATAATAGGGAAGCTCACATAGACTATCTTAAGCACACTCAGGAACAAGCTGACATCGGGGAATAGTCGAACAAGCTAAAGCAAAACAGCCATTAGATAATGTGTAACAACCTGAGTTTCACGACGCGTATGACGATCGCGAGTTCGACGTCATAATTGTTATTTTACGAGTTTTCGTAAGCGAACGTCGACATTTAAATTTTTATTTGTCGTAAATAATTATTTTCGTATTTTATTGAGAACGGAAATTTGAAATTTTTATTTTTGACTTTTCGCGAGTCACCGTTTGACCGCGCGTTCGTTAATCGTTTCGAGCATCGTAAAAATCTACGGCGCATCTCGTTATTATTTTTATGATCATAATTTATTATTTTGTGAACTTTGTCGTCTTCGTTCCTTGTCCTTGGCCAAAGCTCGCGTTTAAGGTTCGCGTTTTATTTAAATGAGTACAAGTTACATCTAAATTAAATGTTACATAAGATTTTTATTAATAATGAAAAAGAAAAAAAATATGGGTCTTGCATGCTAGCCACTCTAGGCCGACGCCTAGGGCTCCCAACACACTCAAAGTGTTATTGTTTCCAAGACCATGATCACAAAAATTGCTTCCTTGGATAAAGTCTTACACACCTACAAGTAATCTCACCAAAGGAGAGACCACAAGTGTGTGTGTGTGATTGATTGAAAGTCAATTGGGTTATTGGTAAAAGGTTAATAAATATATTGGAGGGAGTTTTGGTTTCAAAAGGGTCAGTTGGGCTTGTTTGTTGTGGGTTCGAATCCGAGCAAGAACACACAAATGGTGTGTTTGATTTTGGTCACTTGGTAAAATCTTGGGTTTATTTGGATTCGGTTTTGGTGTGGTCTTGTGTTCGAACCACATAAGGGGCAAAAGAGGTGGTTTGTTTTGATAGTCACTTAGACAAGTTAGTTTGGTTGTGGTTTTTGGTCTTGGGTTGGCCGCGGCATCAAGAAGGGAACAAGGACAAGTCCGACTTATTTTCCGATCTAATTTCTATTAGCTCTTTAAGCCTTTGTGAGTATCCTTTCATACTCGTTTCGATTGTTTTATGATTTGTAAAGATTTTTATGCATGCATGTGATGAATTGGGGAAAAGCTTGCGTGGTTAGGCTAGATCGTATTGTGAA
>BQNB010118264.1:0-21025 GCA_026074375.1 Tanacetum coccineum | reverse complement strand
CGCAATGATATCCTGATGTTCCAACAACATCATGGAGAATCTCTATCCAAAGCATGGACTCATTTCAAGGACTTACTCCAAAAAGTCCCTCATCATGGCATCGATCTTTGGCTGCAAGTCCAAATTTTTTATGACCATGTCAATCCCGTTACAAGACGAACCATTGACCAATCAGCCGGTGGTAAGCTTCTTGACCTTAACCCCGAAGAATCCTGGGCAATATTAGAGGACCTCGCCCTCTATGACAACGAAAGTTGGAACGACCCAAGGGATTTCGCTAAGCCGGTCAAGGCAATCACATTGCCTCAAGATGTCTCGAGTACATCCGACCGCTGTCTAATCGAGCTCAAAAATCAAGTCCAATGCTTGATGGAAGCTCATCTTGCTCTAACACAACCTACCCAAGTGAACAAAATCACTACCCCATGTAAAATATGCAGTGGTCCCCACGACACTTAGTGTTGTATGGAAAACCCCGAACAAGCCTTCGTTTAATACGCATCCTCGCGTACCAATGAAGCAGGAGGTAAGTGGTATACCTTTAAGCCAGAGCAAAACAATTTTGGTGACACCTACAATCCGTCATGGAGAAGTCACCCGAACCTTAGATGGAGACAACCTCAAAACTCCCAAAATAATCTCTCAAACCCACCTAACCGATTCCAACCCAACGGTTCTATCTTGAACCATCCCTTTAACAGCCGTCCTTAAAATTTCAACAATCAATCAAATATAGAAGGACTGGTTTCCGAATTCATGGCATCTCAAGACGCTAGACTGTCCAAGTTTGAAGCCAATTTCAAACAACAGCAATGTGAGATGACCAACAAAATAGATACTGTGTTGAAAGCCAATCACGATTAATATGCGAGACTTTACTAGTGATTCGGTTAAGAAACACGGATAGTGGGGACCATCTGGTTTTCGTCTGCTCGTTCTTACCCAATAATGGACCCGCAATGCTCAACACAAATTCATAGTTCAATCAACGCCATCATAATCTACCCCAAGCAGCCCGATGAATCCCAAGTTAATGAGCCGAAAGTCGAGCAAGAAGAACACAACCCCGAAGAAACCAACTCTAACCCACACCCACAACCTGATCCATTAGCTTCTATCGCCCCAAAACAGGTACGGAAGCTAAATTTGATGCTTGATATGCTGGGTTGGTTCCCCAATCCTCCAATACGAAATTTGTCTGCTCTAAGGAGGATGATGGAGAAGTGATGTTCATCGAGATCATACGAGATGATGATGAACCCCAAAATGAGGATCCCAATGAAGGAGAAGGGGCAACGACGAAGAAATAGTAGTGGAGTACTTCGACACTTTCCCGACTAGGAATGAACTAACCTACCATAGGTACCTAATGAGTGGCGCCAAATCCTTTAATTTTTCTTAGAAAAAATATCATCACAGAAGATGACCCTACAACCTAAAGATCAGTGCAATATTAGAATCGTGATTATAAAAGAAGCTTAACATCAGCCCTCAATTCTCCTCTTAATTCCATGACCCAAATGATTTACAATTGGATATGAGAGAATACTTGGGACCATAGGGAAGATGCCAAAATGGAGAATTAGCCAAATTCCAGGAAGGTATAAAGGTGTGCTATGGTCTTCGTAGGAAACTTCACCTATGTCGTAGACTTCATGATTGTTGAGGATATTAGTTCAATCATAGACCCTAGGTTGTCACAAGTAGTACTAAGGAGACCTTTTATAGAAATATCCAACATGACTCACGACCCACCTGAAGGAGTTGTAAGATTCATTAACGGGACTGATGAAGTTGCCTATGAGATGCCCCATAAGATAGAACAATACGATTCACTGTCAGACTTAGAAAAGGAGCATACCAAATCAGTCTATCTTAGGAACGAGGAGGACAAGAGAAGAGGAGTAGAGTATGTATGGAGCTAGATACTAGGTTTTTACAATGAATGCTAGAGCTTGGTACTGAATACCTAAAGGAATGGAGACGAAGGAGAAGTAACGTAAGGAACGTGTTGTGATTCGAGATCTAGCTTACAAGATTGTTATAGAGGAAAACGTTTGGGAGCTCCACAATTTACTTTCCCACATATAAGTGTCTTGAGTGTTTTATTCTTCATAGTTTGTTTTATTATGTTTGAACTATCTTGTAATCATGCTTTGTTTGTATTTAACTTCGTCTTAATTTCAATCAAAGGTATTTTGCAACCAATAAGTGTAGGGGAATTTATCCGGCTTTTGAGCCAAATTTCAAACATGATAAATGAATTGTTTAGATTAATTCGCGTCAGTTTTGAGTTATATGATTGAATTGTTAAATCTCAGGTTTTGTACAGCCATTTATACAGGAATTAACTTATGGAATCAAGTGCAAAATTTTTTTCATCAAAAATAAAATTTTCGTTTTCACAGACTGTGGAGACGGCGTCACGATTAACACGCGACGCCGTCACTACGACACCTGTGACGGGGTCACCACAACCCTGATGGCGTCAAACGCCCAGTTCGAAAACTTAGTTTCTTAATTATTATTGATAATAAAACTTGCTCTTACATTTAATTATATTTTATTCTTCCTTATAATTCCTACAAACCTAATGAATTTAACAATTCTTTCATCCTAACTATCGAGTCGAACCCTAAATTTATATTTTATATTGGTAAATCGTAAATTTTATGCTTGGTATAGTTGTCTTTGTCTTTGATTACGGGTTGTATTTGATGAGAAGAAGCTTGGAAGTTCTTAAGGAAGTTTCATTGGATGATTCTCGGAGGACGATTTAACCAGTATATCGCATGTTTTATTCTACCATTATTGAGTTAATCCAGGGGAGTATGGTTTCTTTTTCTTAATTTATTTTCCCTTTATCTGTTTTAAACGGGTACTTTCTAGAGTAACATGGGGACAATGTTCAACTAAATGTAGGGGAAAATAAGCCTTAGAAACTATTCTTTCATTTTCCATTTGTTTGTTCTTAAAACATGATGAGGAATATATCAAAACATAACTTAAGAGGTAATTTTTACCCATATTTAATATTTTTTTAACAACATACCGGACGAAAATCCGAGTATTAATTGCATCTCAATGGATAGGAAAATTTACATGACTGCACAATAACCCTCAAATTCCCTCCCAAAATATGAGGTTCGCCCCTAGATCTTTAGGAATTCGGGTACCCATCATTGGTAACCCAAGATGATTTTATCTTTACCCGGTTCGAGTTAAGGTTGATCTATAGGCTTGCATGTCTATTCCGTCGTTACGGCCATGTATGCATTGCCTTGTTGCCTTTTCTGGAATGTCTGGTGTTAGTAAAATTCATATGAATGTACTGGTAGCATATTAAATTCTAGTACTTATTTTTGTGATGCATTGGTATTGTAGTAATATGTATATATCAAAGTAGGTATAAAATCCCGTGAAATTGACCGGATTATCCCTTAAACTAGAGAGCATAAAATGTCAAATATCTTCACAATGAGAATTACACAAACCAAAGATTCCGGAAGTAATAATCACTTTAGAAAAGTAATCAATACCCGGGTCGTAAATTCCTCGAAGAAGTCGTGAATTGAAATTCTAGGAAGATTCGGATTCAAGTCAAGAATGTATTCAATTTTTTAAATTTGAATTACACTAAACTACTAATATAAACGCACAATAAAACTATGAAAATATTAAAGGGACTAAAAACAATTATCTAGCACGAAAAATTAATAGACGAAAACTAATAACGCAAGCTAAAACTAGAAATTCTAAAAATATCACACTATGGCTATTCAAACAATTTTCTAAAAATTCTAGACTTAAAAAGAAAATTTTAGCAAAAAGAATTTTTATTTTTCAACAATTTTTCTATTTTTTATGATTTTTTAAAGATTTTTGTATTTTAAAAGTGAAAATTAAATCCTAAAAATATAAAACTAATTGGAAAATTTTAAAAAATTATTTTTAGGATAAGTAAATGTGCAGAAAAATTATTGTACCAAGCATTATTTTATAAACTTAGTATAAACTAATTGCAATTATTAATCCTTAATCCTAATTTTACTTTTTATAAACTAAAAGAATTAAAAATGAATTAAAGTAAATAGAGAAACTACAAGGACTAAAAATGGACAATTGAAAGAAAAAGGACGGGCGGGCGTAATTTTAAAGTTTCCTTAAGAACACAATTTTTGCCCGTTTGGCAAAAATAGTCCCTGAACCTAGCTTATCACTACTGCTTATCTAAAAGGTGGATTTTAGCTTAAAATGTAAACTACTTAGTTGGAGACAGGCTTATTGTGCACAAGTTTAACAAAAGCTCTTCCTAGTTTCATTCACTCAATAAGCTGAAAAATAAGCAAAAAGAATGCTGCCACAGTAACTAGGCTTTTCCTTTAAAAAAATTTGTCTTACAATAAAATGAGAATTTTGAGCTTATTACTGGATGGAATTCAAATCCAAAAGAAACTAAGTGAAGCTTATAATGTGGACAATTAGATTCTAGCTAGAATTAAGCAAAAGATAACTAAAAATGACAGAAATTTACTCCAAAGATTTAAGGTTAGAATAAGCTTACTGTCTTAAGTAAATATTCAATATGCTACATACTCAAAAATCAGCACTTGAAGAAACTGAACTTTTGGATTTAGTAAGTAGTGATCTATAAAGACTAGCTATTTGGTTCGGATTTATTAATTTAAGTTAAAAGCAAATGAGAAATAAGCTAAAAAAACTCTTCGTGACAGTTATTTTTTTTACAAGAAAATTTTCTTGCTGGGTTGACTAAGTTTTTTAAAAGCAAAAATTTTCTCGGACAATTAAACTTTGGAAATGAATAATCGATCCACTGTAATAGTTATTGCTATGCAAAAAACTATCTCACCTAATAATTACAGCCTCTAATCTCTACGCTTGCTTGATTAAAATGATACTCAAAGTCGCAGTAGTATTAACAGTCCTAACTACTATTAGTGCAAAGTTAACACACAAACTCTACTAGTTGCAGGCTTAACAACTTTGGTAAATCCCTGACCTAGACTACTTGCTAAGGATATACAAACACAATTTAACTAACATTAGGCTTTAAGATTCTTGAATCAAATTCACATTCTTTATTTACACTTAATAGGCACTCATTGTGCAGGCAATAGCTTTTTAAGCTTTAAATTTTGAAAATCTACAATCTAACTTTCAAAACCTTTTTAAAACTTGAAAACTTTGATAATCTCAAGCTCTATATAAAATTATTTAGGCAATATCCTGTTGACTTTTTAAGTCAAAAACACCTTGTACCAAACACTACTTAACATATTCGTGTACCTACCTATATTTTATTTGAAATCTTTTTAAAAGTAAAACTGCTCAATCTTTTATCTTTCTCAGTCTTTGGACTCAACCTAATAGCTATCTAAATCAAATATATTAAAAAAATTTTTTCTTTTTTTTAGGCTTATGTTCGCTAACAACACTAGTTACTCAGCTAAGTATTTCTACACTAGTAAGAACATATTTAACCAAGAGAATTATTTAGCTAGAATTAGTAATGGAAAATTAAAAACAGCTAAAACTAATGAACAACTAAACAAATTTTAATAAGGAATAAGCACAATTGAATTCACAATAAGCATCTGGAATAAGCTTCAAATGCTTTAAATGAAAAATGGAAAGTGAAACCTAGTTTTGTAATCTTCAGAAACTAGGCCATCTCTTGTTGAGTGAGTGACTTAAAAATCAATTTCATAATGGCTCTAGCCTCTTGACCATGAGCACTTTAGCTCAATAAGCTTCTTTGTGATTATTCTCCAAAAGCTTCAAATTTTGAATGAATCAATCAAGTATCATAATATTTTGATTTAATGAACAAATGAAGTAATTTTGACTGACTTTTAAACTATATTTGACTTAAAATGTACTTGTAATTGTATAAGCTACAATGAGCTTACTTTAATGTATAAATCAGCTTATTACATGCGATTTAAAAAAAATTAAGAACACTATGATTTTTTATTTCTTATAAACTGAAGAAGTACAGCTTAAAATAGGTAACAGTACTAGTAATGAAATGCTTTAAACCTATGAATGAACACAAAAGTTTACAATACGTGAAACAGTTAAAAGCTTAAAACTGGAAATTGAAAATTAACTAAAACTACAAAACTAACTTAGAACTATATACAGTTGTCTATCTTGTCTATATTAGGGACTTGAAGAAGAGAGAAGAGGATGAGCTTTGATTATTTTCTTAGCAGTTGGATCCAATTCTGAGAAATTATAGCCGGTGGATGTTTCTTGCCTCGTGTCTGAGCCTATGAGACCGGCTTCTGCCACATCACTAATTGACGTGGCGATAGGACTTTGCTTGGTGGGTTTGTAGTCTGGGAGATGCAGGCAAGGATTTGGGGTGCTTCGGTTTTATTTAGCGGGAAAAAAAAATGTTTTAAACAGTTAATGGGGCGGGTCACAGGTTTGAAAGTATCGGGGTTATGTCTTAACAAGACTTTGTCATCCTTTTGTCAAGTATTAGTATAAAATGCTTCAAAAAGAACTTTTAAGCCCCTTGACTTTTTTCTTCCATTTGGCTTGATCGGCTTAATAATTGCTTCCATCTCTCAACTCTTGTCTTGGACTTTCCGTTTATGTTGGTTTTTGTTCGTTTTTGCTCTCTTTGCTTTGGAATATCATCCTGCCACAAAAAGACACAAAAGCACATATTTTTCCATCTTTTTGCATTTTCTTGGCTTTTTATTGGCAAAATCTTGGGACTTTTACATATACAAATTAACACCTATCATGCATCCCGAGATCGCATAGTAAGTATTATGATTTGCTTGACAAGAGGCATTAGGATTAACCCATGTTTTAAACCTGTAATTATTATGATGGTCACACTGATCATATAACTAGTTCACACCCTTGCCATGCACTCACCTTTAGTGTAGGATACCCCTAGTACAACCCTCCGAGCCTGTCCTTTTTCATGGTTCTCATAATTTTTTGGTCAATCCAAACTATTGATGAAGAGTTTGTACCCTTAAACAAATCGTTACACCAAAAAGCCTTAGCCTACCTTATTATGTACTCAACTTTTAGTACATTATGTTGTTATTAAAACCCAAGTTAATTATTGAGTACTTGGTTGCTTAAGTCATTTATCCTGTAATTTCAGTTTATGGACGATTGGAGATTCATTGGTTTAGTATTTATTTCGCGAAAGAATGGAAAGTTAAGTCAATACCCCCATATATTTGTTGGATAATCTCCATGTTATTTTGATTCACCTCAAAACGGGTCATTAGTTAGATTATAAATATCAAGCATGTAAAAGCTCAAGTGTAGGGGTACGTATTATAAACCCCATGTGATGTATTATGTTAATCAAAAAAAGAGAAAAGAAAAAATGAAAGAGTTTTGACTGTAGAGTTGTGTAGAGTTTGTAGATCATCGTCCGAGTCTTGGCTTAGGCACCAGGACCAAAGTGTATTCTGTGTGTAAAATAATTAGCTCAACCCTTCCACACCAAATTCACCCAAAGTCACACCCATATGTATCTCAATAGTTTCTGTTTCCTTTATATGTTAATCAGACTCCTATACTCCACAAACCCTTTATAAAGACCTCTTAGAAAGTAATGATAATTTCTTGCATCTAGCCGGTGGAGGTTTGATCCTTATACAGCCTATGGTAATTATATGTATGGCAGGTAATGGAGTATGATTTTCCGTTTCCACCGTTTGTCTATAAATTCTTTATAACCACCCGAGTGAATGAGGAGAATCAAACACTTATGTGAGGTGCGAATATTATACTTTATGTGCTTTTTTTTACGAGGTCTAGAAGGTTTTGTTGTAGAATATGTTCTAAAGAGTAGGTAAAATGTCCCACTATATTGTTATTGTTTTAGGAGAAAATCCTATTTGCTTGAGGACAAGCATATCTTCAAGTTGTAGGGATTTGATGAGGTGTCATTTTATACACATTTTCGGGGTCGTTTAACCCCCTAAATGTGCATTTTTGCCTCAAAATTGGACTTAAATCTGTCCTTTTCAGGTATTTTTATCATTGGAAGGCATTTGGAAATATTACACGTATCTTGAGCTTCATTTGGAGAAGAATCGGACAAGGACTACGGACCTACACCAACATTGTTCATAGGAATTTCTATTATAGTGGCTGGAGACGGGCGGTCACTGATACATAACGTGATGACGTCACCACGAGATCATGACGGCTCGTCACATGTTTTCAGTCGGACGGGCAGAGCATTATGTCCTAGCCCTATTATTAGAATATTCTCTTTTATGACGGCATCACAATTAAAATGCGGCGCCGTCACAACGTTTTTCCTTTATATACAAACCCGATTTTAGGTTTTGAGTGATGTAAACTTAGAATAAAAAACGAGGTACGGACCATAGTTCATTTAGCAGCTGTAGGAGACGATTTTAGGGCCTAAAAACCCTATTGTACCTCTTCTAATTCATGTTTTAATCAAGTAGGGTTTACTTAATCATTCAATATGTATATGTGTTGTTTGATTTATTGTTCTTGCTTAATCTTTAACATGTTGGTAAACCTCCTATTGTGTTTATTTATGATTGTATGAAACCTAGAATGTAGATCTTAGTGGTGTTGCTTCTTGTGATGGATGTGCACGTTATGTCTTAGAAAACCAGTTTTTGTCTGCATCACTGTTGATATATATAAGGAAACGTGATTGTGTAGAAAGGATACCATCAGGTAATAGTCTTCCTACTAATTTACCCCCTAATATGGTTGATCTACTTCCTAATATATGTCACTTGCACTTAGTGTAACTACTAGGTGCTGTGTAATGTCTTCTCATACTACCTTGCATGTGCGTTGCTCTAGCGGCATACTAAGTAGATGGCGGGTTCATGTAATTCGTTCATGATTTAGGAAATAGTTACACAGATCATCACAAGTGTGACATGGCAAAAACACTAGGAGAAGCAATCTAGAGAGTAATACAAATTTGTAATTTTAGTTCATTGAGTTCTTTCATTACAATAGCCAAGGGAGGATCATCTTCTATTTTCACATTTTTTAACTTGCCAGCAGGTGCTGAGTTAGTTTTAGAAATTGAAGAACTTTTGTTGCCTCTAGCAGGAGCTGAGGAAGGTTTATTTATTGTGATATCCATTAAAGTTTCAGCTTTGAATGTGGATTTTGACTTCAAAATTGATTTGATAGTCTTTGGTCCAGAAACAGGTTCAGCACCAGTAAGCTTCTCCAGTGGAGGAAGGAGGTGCAACAGACTGAAGATTCATCAGCTGAATCATAATGAGTTACTAAAGAGTCAGAGACAACAGCTCAGTGGTTAGTTGTGTTTCTTTGTAACTCATTTGAGGGTACCTTACCAGTATCATGATTTGACAGAGTAGAGTCTTCAGTTTTAGATAACTTAGGTTTATTACTACCAGTAATTGATACCTCTGAGTTATTTGCTGACGACCTTACAAACACTGGGTCTTTTGGCCCAAAGCCGGAGGTAACTTCAGTGAGTTGGTCAATTCCTAAAATTTTCCTCTTTTGAGTAGAATTTTTTCACTGATACACTAATTAACTTTATTAGAACTGTTTAGCCATGCTTCTGTAATAGAGGTTAGCTCTTTCAGTTCATTTCTTAAGTTTTGATTCTCTTTGATAATCTCAGTGTTTACATGCTGCATGGTAAGAAGATCAAGCTTTGCTTGTTTTAGTACCAAAAGCTGTTCCTTGCATGTATTTAGTTCGTGAACAAGATTTCTATGTTTTGAAAGAAGATTGTTTTGTTGTTCTTTAACATAGTTTAAATCAATACAAAAATAATCTAGAAAGGATTTTCTATCATTATTATCGTCTATTTCAAGAAAAGTGTGTACCTTTTGAATAGAAATCTTGACCCATTCACCATTGTTGGCACTTTCTTTACGAACAGAAACTCTTTCTTCATCGGTAAGTGCCATAAGAGCTTTAACTTCAGTTACTTCATCATCATCAGATGACACTTTTTCTTCATCCTAATCATACTTGCCTAAGGATAATCTAGGAGCTAAAGCACTAGAACTGAGCAGGGCTAGTTTAGCGTTGACTTTGTTGTATTTGGCTTCAAAGTCTTTGGTACGCCTTGGTTCAGGTTTGTGCTCAGATGAATGGAGAAGCTTTGGTTGAAAAGGTGACTGATATGAAGGAACTGATGTCTTTGACCAACAGTCTCTTGCAAAATGACCCTTCTTGCCACATTTGTGGCATTCAGTTTGGTTAGTTGCTTTTGCATTGCTAAACCTTTGAGTACCCTTTTTGAAGAACCTTTTAGATTTAGCTAAAAGAGCTCTTGCTTGGTATTCTTCCTCTAAGTCATTTAGATACTCATGACTGCTTCTTGTATCCTCTTCATCATTAGGACTATCTTGAAAGTCCTGGACAATAGAGGTAGTAAGGAAGGCAGTTGACAAAGGTGTTGCAGAGACAAGAGATTTGCTCTTTTCAGTCTCATAAATACAGTTTATTAGGTTTTCTTCATATTTGAGTTTACCAAATAGAGAAGCAAGCTCAGAATCTTTCACATGATTTGTGTTTCCAAGACTTTGGCAGAAACTTAGCCACTTCTTTGGTAACCCATTTATAAAACCAGTATTTGTTTCAAGCTTTAAAAGTTTAATGCCATCATTTACTAACTCATTCATCAAAGCTTTATATCTGGTGAAAGTTTGTATTAGAGATTCACCTTATTTGAATTTGAAGATGTTATAGCACAACTTTAGGTCCATGACCCTACTTTCTTTCACATCAAAAGGCCCCTCATGATATAGTATCAGGTCATCCCAAGTAGATTTTGTAGTTAAGCAGTTTATGACAGAATTCATTTGGTCATCTGGAAGGACAGAAATGATGAGACTTTTGAGTCGCTGATCTAAGTTAGCATCCTTTCTCTCATCTGCAGTCCATTGTCCTTCTGGCTTCCTTTGACCAGCTGCCATAGGGATAAAAGGACCGTTTGAAATGATGTTTTCAAATTGAGTTCAATACCAATGATATGGCACATGAATCTCTTTTTCTAATTGGTGAAATTTTATACCTTAAGTACAGGAACGACATTTAACTGGCCACCCCTGTATTCAAGAGTCTGTGGTACTTTTATTGTTGCCATTTAAGATGGATCATGATTTTAAAAAATCTTTGAACCTTTATATATCCTTTTTCAAGGGATTTTATAAACCAGAAGGCTTTGATACCACTTGTTGGTCCCTTGGAATCTGATATTAGGT
The DNA here is from genome assembly GCA_026074375.1 of Tanacetum coccineum. Lineage (NCBI taxonomy): Eukaryota > Viridiplantae > Streptophyta > Magnoliopsida > Asterales > Asteraceae > Tanacetum > Tanacetum coccineum. The sequence continues at coordinate 9,770 of BQNB010118264.1, read as the reverse complement.
TTATCAGGTTAAACTAATCAGATTCCATGGCAACAAAGTGAGTTTTAAACAAATATATATGAACAATATAAAGAACAAGTGGTATGTGCTATTTTACACATACTTTTTGCCTAATTATACGAGCTAAAAAGACCAATAATGACCAAAAACACATAAAAATGCATTGTATTTGCTTGTTTTGCGAATTGTGTCTTGTAGGTATCGGGTATTCTACAAAAGGACAAAAACAAAGCAAAACAGACAAAACCGGGCACGAGAATGGAAAGAGTACAGGAAATCCAAGCCGAAGGCAAAATTTACCAAATCCAAACCCCTTGATCATTTAAACCCTAAAACAAATTGCACCATTAGTCCTTAAATACTTACACCGTTAGTCCTAAACAGTTTGCAAAGTTAGTCCCTAAAACTAAACGGTTGTTAGTTATACCTAACAATTGTTAAGTTTTATTGCTAAAACTTATAACCCTTTCAACCCGGCCCAAACCAATAACCCTGGCCCAATCCCCTTTTACCTATGATCAAAACCAGGTCAAACAATAAAAAAGGGCGCCAAGAACAGTTTTACTGTTCCCCCTTCGTTCCCAAATTTACCAAACCTTCTGACACCTCAATTACCCAACTTTAAGTACAATTCACCCTTTCTAGAAGCTCATATGACGCAAGCAGTGATGTCAAATGGAATGACAGCTTGGCGATCCCAAGCATTTTGATTGGTTCAGAGACGTGGCAACAAATCAAGGTCCAAGATCTACTACTTGGAGAGCAATCAAGATTGGAGGGCCAGGATAGGTTGCTGAGGAGCGTGCTAAGGTCCTAGAACCTTCCCCTCATCACTATATAAAGGGGAGGCCTCACACACACAAGATGTCTAGTTTTTTAGCTTATTTAGTCATTTTTAGCTTATTGTAATCGTTTTAGCTTAATGTTTTAAATTGGATGTAATTTTCTTCTTAAAAAGCTTGTACTCAGTTTAAGTAATCAATAAAAAGTTTAGTTTTCATATTGTTAAAGTTTAATTCGTGTTTTTACCTTATTGCACTATGGTTTAAATAAGCTCTCTAATATTCTAAGCTCAATAAGCTTTCCTAATCACTAATAAGCTAGCTTAATACTCAGTTAAGCTCTCAAAGCTTAACTGAGCTTATCAATACTCAAATCTCTCCCTAAGATATACCTCAGCTTAATTAGAAGGGAAGCCAAACTTGGAAGGGCTTCCATGACCTTACCAGCTTATCCAAGATAAGATGGAGCTTGTTGATCAGATACTTTGAGTATATATGGTATGACCTATGTTTGGGCATGGCTATTGTAAGTCTTATTTTCCATTTAATAGCTTAATTTTGCACTTAGCTTATTTTTGCTTATTGTTGTTTAGATTAGCTTAAAATTGCTTATTATAGTTGTTAGTTGCTTATTATGTTCAATTATTAGTTTAAATCTTAGTTTATAAGTATTTGATATAAATTTAATGGAAAACTCAAAAATATTAGCATATTCTGTTTGATTTATTATTTCTGCTTATTTGATTGTTGAAAAGTGCTTAAAAGGTCTGATATATGTTTGTCACTATCTGGTATTGAGAATTTAAGCTTTAATTCTAAGTATTATAAGCTAAAATAAGTTTAAGCAATTTAAAAGGGTGTTTGGCTCAAGGCAGCACTAACATGAGTTAGTGCTGTCAAGAGCCTTTTGGTTCTTTAGATTGATTTTAAACATCAAATTTAAGTTTATAAGACAAGGTTTTAAGGTTTTTGTTAGGTTAAATCAGCTTATAGCAAGTTTGTGTGTTGATTGCTTGAATCTGAGGTCATAAGCTCAGATTCATAGCACTTTGAGCTTTGATCTGTGTTTAGTTAAAATAGTTGGTGATTTACTCTTGTTTTGGTGTTTAAATGATGTTGAAATAGAGTCCTTAAGTCTGCATCAATTGGATTTGTGTTTTGGTGTCAATTGCATCAGCAAGCAAAACAGCCTCTTAACCATTTTCAAGCTAAAAATTTAGTTAGTATAAGCTAGAGTTAGGATTTGAAATTTAGTGCACACTTAGTTCATAGGCCATTTTAGATAGGTTAGGGCTTATTTTGTTTTTAAAAGCTTATTTGCATATCTGTTTTTAAGCCTGCATAAGTAGATTTAGCCTTTTGATAAAAATTGAAAAACAAAAAAAAATAGTAATCAGTTAAAGTAGCTTTTTCACTCAGTCTTTTCATAGCTTAAATGGATTTCAAAATGTTTTTCAATTGCTGATTTAAATAGTTTGTAGTATAAGCTTTAAAGTGGTATAAGTCATTAAGTCATAAGGTTCTATCTACTTGCTTAAAAATAAGCTCAAATAGTCCTTGTTGGCTGTTTGGAAAACTGTTTTTTGATCAAAGTGCTTAATTGTTTTTCTTAGCTTATTGCTTATTGATTTTGCTTAAATGTTGTTCAGTTTTGCTTATTAAGCTTGTTTTAAAGTAATTGTAGCTTATTTGGTTGTGGTTTGAGCTTATTCAAGTTTTTAAGCTTCTTAAGTTTAAGTGTAAAGCTAAAAATCCTTTTAGGTATAATCTGTCACTCTTAAGCTTAATTTCTGGCTTATTGCTCAAGATTCATAAAAAGTTCCTTTAGTAAAAATTGCTTATTATAAGCTGTTTTTTAGTTTGTTCAAAAAGTTTTTGCAAAAATAAAAAAAGAGGAAAGGTCAAGGTGTGAGCATGGCTAGAACCCATGACCTCGTCCCAACCTCTAACCCTTTTATACACACTCAACCACAAACCACTGCGCCCTGGGGGATTTTACGTCCAAGGGTACACACAAAATACATTTAACACCTTTTTAACCTTGTTTGTTAATAAGCACTTCGAGTGCTTATTTAAATTGCCTGGCTTATTCGTTTAGGCTTTTTCTAAATTAACATTTTTCCTGCACTTCTTTCATGTTTAGCTATTTTTAGACTTTTTTTGGATTTTTAATTCCAACTTTAGTATTTTTCGTGCATTTATTTTGTTTAAAAACTTTAAAAAATCATTAAAAAAAATTCTTTTTCTGAAAATTTTCTTTTAATGTTTAGAAGGTTTAGGAATTAAATTTACATTCGTAGGGCTTAATTTTGAGATACTTGCTTATTTGTCGCGTTTTCCCGTTAACGTTTTTCTGTTTAATTACTTAATTGCTTAAGTCGTTTACCTTCCTTTTCATGTTTTATGTGTTTTTGGCTGTAGAAATAGAAAACCAAATCAAGCCCTTGAATTATTCAATTACGCGATCACGAACTTAACCTCAATTTTTAATTCACACATCGTCGGGATACGACTCGGGAAGGTTTTTTGAATTTTACTTTGGATAAAAGTAATTTTTCTAGAATCCTCACGGAATTCTTATCTTATACTATTATTGATAATTAGGTATTTTAGGTATATATTATATATCCTATTTTGCCCGAATCAATTTTTGGCGCCGTTGTCGGGGAGGTGTTTCGATTTTCGTGTTAACTACTCAAAAACTTGTCAATTAGATTTGATAAATATATCAATCATAATTTGAATAATGAATCGATATACAATCAAGATCTTTCTTGACCCTCACAAACACTCATTTAAAAAAAATAAAAAATATTTTAATAGTGTGTTCCATTAATCCTAAGACTAGTATTAAGTGTGAGGACATTTAAAATGATGACGTAAGTGAGTTATTATGTTTAATAATGTTTACAAGATGTTTGTCACACCCCGCCAAGGCGGAAATACGAGGCGTAACGTCATGGGTATCATCACAGCGAACTTCGACCCAAAAGGAAAAGGTTTTTAATAAGCTTCGCGCTACCGTACACTTGTTTGATTATCGGTTAACAAAAATATTTTATTTTCTCTTATTTTGTGCTTAGTTTATGCAAACTCGCTCTTCGTCAAAATTTGTTGGTGAATCTTCTACGAATCCTACTTCTACGAATCTGAAGCATCGTAATCGTCGACGTTCTAAACAAAGAGTCGAACTGTTCGCTCTTGAAGAGACTCTTGTAGTTACGATGGCCGATCAACGTACTATGGCGGAATTACTCCGTGCTCCCACCGAGGGTTATGCAGAGGAAATCGTAGTACCACCGATTCCGGCTGAGCATTTCGAGGTCAAGCATAGTCTAATCAATCTTGTAACTTCAAAACAATTCTCCGGTTTTGAAAAGGAAGATCCTCATGCTCATATTCGATATTTTAACAAGATTACTTCTACGTTGAAGTACAAAGATGTGCCCGAGACATCGATTAAGCTTATGCTTTTTTCCCCATTTCTATCGATGTCCAGCCCGTAATTGGCTAGACAAAGACCATCACATTCTATTCTCACTTATATGGGCATCTTGTGACCAAGTTTTTATAACCATTTCATTTCCCCCCTCAAAAACAAAACAAAAATCTCCTAAATGAAAATTCAAATAATCATCAAAAGATATGAGGAAACGTTTAGTGAGGCAATAGGGACCAGTTTCAATGATCTCCTTCGAGCATGACCACATCACGTGTTTTACCGAATTGCAATCACCTTGATACCTCTACAATGGTTAAACCCATCCGAATCAAGATTCGTTTAATTCGAGCCGGTGGAATCTTTGAACAAGTGCTCAAGAATGTGTAGAAATTTATTGTAAAACAAATCAAAAGTTCATACTTCAAGAAACAAACCAATTGTTTCTCAAGCGAAAGCAAGTAATGTTTATTCTTCAGAGATAGCTAGTGTCGTAGCTAGTGCCGTGACCAGTGCCATGACCGCAATGTTTAAACAACATCAAGTAACTCAAGCCTCAGCTTCTGTAAAAGCTGTTGAGGAATCTTGTGTTACTTATGGCGGTGCTCATTCTTACCGACAGTGTCCCGCTACCGATGACAACACTTTTTCGGGCTATCAAGATAATATTCAAGGATCTGTTTCAGCAGCCGCAGTAAACTACAATCACGGAAATACCGGTTATCGTCCTTAGAGTGTAACTAACCAAATTCGACCACTGGGTTTTGCTCAACCGAATGTGCAAAATAATCAAACCCGGTACAATCAAGGATACAATCAAGATAGAGGAAATTATCAAGGAAATACGTCTTATCAACCTCCGATTCAACAATCTCAAGTTGCTACTTCGAGTGACTTAGAGAAATTTAAGAAAACAAATGAAGCTAACATGAAAGCTATGCAAAATCAAATCAATAATGTGAAAAATGAATTAAGAAATGAAATGCAAAGTTCGATACAAACTTTAATGTCAAATCAAACCAATGAGCTTAAGAACATGATGGCTAGTTTCTTTCAAATGAATACCGCTTCTTCTTCGAGTTCGGGTCCACTTCCTAGCAATACTGTTGCTAACCCGAGAGGTGACTTGAAAGCAATCACCACCCGAAGTGGTGTTGCTTATGATGGACCACATATTCCTCCTCTTTCTTCTCTCCCTAAGGTGGTGGAACGGGAATCCGAGGTGACAAAGGATACGGTGCAACCAAGTACCAAACACATCCAGCCACCGGAGCCTAACACGTGTTCAAATTATAGCCCCTTTGTGCTCCTAAGCCCTAAACCGACTATACCTTGATCCTTACGAGCCAACAAACAAAAGCGTCGTGAAAAATATGATAACCTTTCTTTAAAATTTGTTAAAATTTTAGGAATTACATTTGAGCTCATTTCGCGATGCTCTTTTACATATGCAAAAATTTCTCTACTATGTTTTAAAAGTCCCCTTAATAACAAAGAAAAATTGTTTAACTTAGCCAAAACACCAGTGAATGAGAATTGTTCGGCGGTTATCCTAAAAAAGTTGCCCGAAAAACTTGGAGACCCAGACAAATTTCTCATTCCTTGTGATTTTCCAAAACTTGTTGAATGCTTAGCCTTGGCCGATCTTGGTGCAAGCATCAACTTGATGCCTCTTTCCATATGGGAAAAGCTATCACTCCCCGAACTTACTCTACAAAAATGATTCACGAGCTCGCGACCGATGCCACCGACCTCGATCGCCATTATTGCCAAAGATTCCCCTTTTTTAGAGTAGGAAGTTACCAATTTCCGGCCGACTACGTAGTTGTTGATTATATTGTCGATCCTTGGGTTCCCTTAATTCTCAGGAGACCCTTTTTGAGGATGGCATGTGCTTGGATTGATGTTTACGATGAAGAATTAACCCTACATGTTGATGATGAAGCGATAACCTTTAAAGTTGGACAAACTTCAAGATTCTCCCCTACAATAATATTTTTTTTTTTATAATACTGAATCGGATTAATCGAATCGATGTCCATCGACGTTCATGTGAGGAGTAATGGCTCAAGAAGTTCTCAATCTTAAGATATTCTAATAGTGTCATCCACTCCGTCTTAAGATCCATCAATTTCACTTCTTTCCCCTCTCTTACTCCGTTTGAAGGAGACCACTTTATTTTGTAAGAAATTGAAGCATGTCTTATAAATGATTCAATTCCATCGGGAATTGATGATGCCAAATTTGATCTGGAGGGAGATCTTCTTCTACTCGAGAAGTTATTAAATAATGATCCGTCATATCCTCTCCCCTCCAAAAAAAAAAAGAACTCATTTTTAAGGAAATAAAACGATTAAATCCTTATGATGATCAACCGGAGCTCGAGCTCAAAAGCTTTACCCGTCTCATCTTTGAATATCGTTTTTTAGGAAGGAACCGATAAATTACCCGTCAAATTTTCAAAAGAGTGTAAAAGATAAGAAAAGACGCCCATCTAAAAGTTCTCAAGTCATACAAAATGGGCAATCGCAATGGAAAAAAATCTCCGTCCTTAAGGGGATCCCCCTAGTTTTATACTCATAAGATCTTAATGGAAGATGACTTCAAACCAGCGGTTCAACATCAAAGAAGGGTAAATCCGAAAATACATGAGGTTATCAAAAAGGAAGTTATCAAACTCCTTGATGCCGGATTGATTTACCCTATCTCTGATAGCCCTTGGGTTAGCCCCGTCCATTGTGTCCAACGAAGGGCGGTATGAGACCGTAATTAAAATGATAATAATGAAGTTGATACCTACTTCGATTATTTACGGGATTGCTCGTATGCCCATTGACTACCGAAATTTTAAATGAAGCCACCCGTAAGGATCATTTTCCGTTACCATTTATGACCAAATGCTTTGAGAGACTCGGCGGGAAATGAATATTAATGTTTACATTGATGGTTTTTTTTCTGGAATATTTTCAAATACTATTGACCCGAAGACCAAGATAAGAACCACCTTTCACTTGCCCTTATGGGAACGATTGGCCTACCGTCGTATGCCTTTTTGGTTTATGTAATGCTCCGGGCACTATGCAAAGGAGCATGATGTCCCATTTATCCACGATATGAATGAGGAAACAATGAAGTCGATCATGGATGACTTTCTCGTCTTTCGAGGATTCTTCTCGTCATGCCATCTCGCCATTTAGACAAAGTGCATAAAAACATGCTAAAACGGTGCGAAGACACTAATTTAGTTCTAAATTAGGAGAAATGCCATTTTATGGTAAAAGAAAGCATTGTTTTAGGACATAAAATTTCAAAGTCCGAGATTAAGGTTGACAAAGCTAAAATTGATGTTATAGCTAAACTCCCTCATCCGACTACCGTTAAAGGCGTTCGAAGTTTTTAGGTCACGCCGGGTTTTATCGTCGATTTATCCAAGAATTTTCTAAAATCACCCGGCCGATGACCCATCTTCTTGAAAAAGAAACTTTGTTTGTTTTCTCAAAAGAATGTATTGAAGCGTTTAATATACTTAAAAAGAAGTTAACCGAAGCACCGATTTTAGTTGCCACCGATTGGGACCTACCATTCAAAATTATGTGTGATGCTAGTAATTATGCGGTAGGTGCAGTCTTGGGGAAACGAAAGACCAAACATTTTCAGCCTATACACTATGCTAGTAAGACCATGACGGATGCTCAAACACATTACACGACTACGGAAAAAGAATTATTAGCCGTGGTATATGCTTTCAAGAAATTCCGGCCTTACTTAGTCTTGTCTAAGACCATAGTGTATACGGACCACTCGGCTCTTAAGTATCTTCTCACTAAGCAAGATACTAAGCCGAGATTGCTCCGGTAGATTCTCTTACTCCAAGAATTTGATGTTATAATTCGTGATAAAAAAAGGAGCAGAGAATCTCGCGGCCGACCACTTATCAAGACTAGAAAATCCCCATCAAAGTGATCTCGAGAAAAAGGAAATTACGGAAACATTTCCTCTCGAGACACTTAGGATGGTTACCTTTCGTGGTGATACAAGTACCCCATGGTTTGCCGACATTGCAAATTACTATGCGGGGAATTTTATTGTAAAAAGGATGTCGTCCCAACAAAAGAAAAAAAATTCTTTAAGGATGTAAAGAATTATTTTTGGGACGACCCCTATTTGTTTAAGATTTGTGCAGATCAAATGATTAGGCGTTGTGTTTACATCCAAGAAGCCATTGATATCCTCACGGCTTGCCATAATGGACCTACCGAGGGACATCATGGTGCCAACTAAACCGCTAAAAAAGTCTTTGATATCGGTTTCTTTTGGCCTACTATTTACCGAGATGTCCATGACTTGGTTACACAGTGTGACGCTTGTCAACGTCAAGGTAAAATCTCGCAACGTGATGAAATGCCTCAAAATGCAATTCAAGTTTGCGAGATCTTTGACGTGTGGGGCATCGATTTTATGGGACCACTCCCATCTTTACGAGGGAACAAGTATATTCTATTGGCCGTCGACTACTTGTCAAAATGGGTTGAAGCGAAAGCGCTCCCCACTAACGACGCCCGAGTTGTTGTAAAAATTTTGAAATCCCTTTTTGCCCGATTTGGGACTCCACGTGCTATAATCAGTGATCGTGGTACCCATTTTTGTAATGATCAATTTGCTAAAGTTATGCTTAAATACAGAGTTACTCATCGTCTCTCTACCGCGTATCACCCACAAACAAGTGGGCAAGTGGAGGTTTCAAATCATGGCTTGAAACGAATTCTAGAAAGGATCGTAGGTGAAAACCGTGCTTCTTGGTCCGATAAGCTAGATGATGCACTATGGGCCTTTCGTACCGCTTTCAAAACACCTATCGGGTGCACTCCTTATAAGCTCGTGTACGGAAAGGCTTGCCATCTTCCTATCGAGCTAGAGCACAAGGCCTATTGGGCCTTAAAACATTGTAATTTTGACCTTAAGACCGCGAGTGATCACCAAAAAGTTTAAATAAATGAATTAAACAAACTTCGTGATCTAGCCTACGAGAATTATTTGATCTACAAAGAGAAGACAAAGAAGATTCATGACTCCAAGATCAAAAACCGCATCTTCAATGTTGGTGATCGAGTTCTTCTCTTCAATTCTCGATTAAAGATTTTCTCGGGAAAGCTAAAAACCCGTTGGACCGGGCCGTTCACCGTTGCTCAAGTTTTCCCTTATGGAACCATTGAGTTATCTTCAACTAATGGGCCAAACTTCAAGGTGAATGGTCATAGACTTAAGCACTATTTTGGAGGGGACATACCACCGATGGTTGTCTCGGATCTCCAAACTTTCCCCATGGACCAATGAATTCAGGGTCGAGTCAGGCTCGTGACTCGGTTAACAAAAACAAGTGCTTCACGGGTGGCAACCTATGCTTATCCTTCTATCTTCTTTCTATTTTCTAATAAGTGTGTTGTGATGAGGCTCGCCTCTTTCTCGTGTTTCGTGTTTTATGGTTTGTGATGTTTGTCCAGGATTGCCCGGATTTTGAATGCTCTCGTGCTCGGTGTTTTGTCCATCGT
>BQNB010118263.1:0-17169 GCA_026074375.1 Tanacetum coccineum | reverse complement strand
TGTCCAAATGTATTTTATTGTGAAACGTAGACCTTTTACGTGACCAATAAAAATAAAATACGCAAAGTACATAATTATCTTCTTAATAATAATTTGCTACTTGGTTGATGCAACCCTTAATTTATTTGACGGCCGCTTACATTAATTGATTATTTCTAGTCTACGCAATTAAACTTAAAAGTAATTATTAAAAGTAAACGCGTATCGGACTAAAATAAATAGTGACGGATAATAAATGTCGTACAATGACATGAAAATGAGAAATGTTACATAATTCGAAAACGTGAGATTGTCCTTAAGAAAGTTCACACAGATGACAACGTAGCTGATCAGTTTACAAAACCAATGTCGTACGATAAGAATTATGAACATGTTATGGCGACTGGAGTTATTCTTGCTAGATGTCTCATGTAAATCTGTGATGCATTAGTTAGTATTTAGATAATGGGATGTTAAATGATTGCTATTTTAATAAATAAATTAATTGACATGATATATTGTTTTCATTTCATAATAATTGTTTCCTATATTTTGATGCGATTGTCGCTAGACTTCAACAAGAAGTTTTACAACTCCATAGGCAGCGCACCTAATCGTTGTAGTGTAGTATAGGTAAGACTCGGGGGTTGTTATCGTTCTATAGGAGAATAGGCTGGGAAAGCTCGATCAAGATCTAACAGAGGTCTACGAGGTTGAAAGAAGATTCTTTTTGTATTTTTATGTTTTTATAAAAGCAGGTAAAGACAAAGCAAAGCATGATCACATAATAATTCAAACATAATAAAATAAGTAGTAAAGAATTAAAACACACATGACACTCCTAAAATACGGGAAATGAAATGGATTGGGTTGCCTCCCAAAAAGCGCTTGTTTTTTTTCGAGTCATGAGCATGACTCTACCCTTAAATAACAGATAAAGGGGAGGGTTCCCCTACACTTGAGTTCAAGTGCGGGTGATAGTAACGGTACGCACCTTTGTTGTGAGAAGTGGTCACATATAAGTTTTACACACCAAAGTAGTTTAGAAATAAACACAAGCGCCTTCTTTCTCTATTGTCACCGTTAAGGTCAAGCGAGTCCACTAGTTTTAGAAAATCCTTAGGTGGAGACAACCCCAAAACTCTTAAAATAATTTTTCAAACCCACCTAACCGGTTTCAGCCAAACGGTTCATTCCCGAACCGTCCCTTCAACAACAATCCTCAAAATTTTAACAGTCAATCAAACCTCGAAGGACTGATGTCTAACTTCATGGCATCTCAAGACTACATGAACCCGCCGTCTACGTAATATTTCATTATGGCAACACACAAGTTGGGTAGTATGAAGACTATTACAAGGCCCCTAAGAGTATATTACATGCAATTGAAATATCTTAAGTGGGATCAACCATATTAGGGGTAAGGTAGCATGAAGACTGTTATCGATGGTATCCTTTCTACACACTCGCGTTTCCCTAGACGTCTATGCCAATTTAATATCTTATGACTAGTTTTCTAAAGCCTAACGCGCACATCCATCACAAGAAGCAATATTAAAAAGATCTACAATCTAAGTTTCATGCAATCATAAGTAAATACTAATAGATCTAGCCTTGCATGGCAAATAAAGAAGAAGAACAAGAATCTATCACAAAACACATAGACATATTAAGTGATAAGGGATAAATGAACCCCACTTGATTAAATCATGCAGTTGAGACTGTTACAAGAGGGTTTTGACACCCTAAAAACGAGCCCAAAGGCTGCTAAAGTCGTCTTCTAAAACTAGGGTTCGTCTCCCAAAAGTTACACTTCATTGTATAACGGTACACACCGAAGTAGTTAGAAATAAACGCAGGCGCGTTCTTTCTCTGATGTCACCGTTAAGGATAAGTGTGTCCACTAGTTTTAGAAAATCCTTAAGGTGTTGGTTCGGATCCTCGGACTGAAGTCCATGGAATGAGCATCCGTTTTGCACCAATCAGATAGTGTCGGATCGAAGAGGCACCACATTGTTCCCTTCGGGGAGCTCAATGGTTTTCCTGTAGCCCTCGTGGCTAGGTTTGGAGTAATCTCCGAGAGTACGAATAGGATTTTCTTCTCCCAAGGAGGTCAACGAAAAGATTTATGAAACAAATAACACAAAGAAAAGATAGAATACGAGAAAGCTAATATACCAAAAATAAAATTCTCACTTGGTAGGAATCAAGCGAGTAGACCTAAGTTAAACAATGGTCGAAACCTAACTATTCCCCTGAACTCCACTTGATTAAATCATGCAGTTGAGGCTATTACAAGAGGGTTTTGACACCCTAAAGACGAGCCCAAAGGCTGCTAAAATCGTCTTCTAAAACTAGGGTTCGTCTCCCAAAAGTTACACTTCATTGTATAACGGTACACACCGAAGTAGTTTAAAAATAAACACAGGCGCGTTCTTTCTCTGATGTCATCGTTAAGGACAAGTGTGTCCACTAGTTTTAGAAAATCCTTAAGGTGTTGGTTCGGATCCTCGGACTGAAGTCCATGGAATGAGCATCCGTTTTGCACCAATCGGATGGTGTCGGATCGAAGAGGCACCACATTGTTCCCTTCGGGGAGCTCAATGGTTTCTGTAGCCCTCGTGGCTATGGTTTGGAGTAATCTCCAAGAGTAGGATAGGATTTTCGTCTCCCAAGGGGGTCAACGAAAGATTACGAAACAATAAACACAAGAATAGATAGACTACGAGGGAAAGCTAATATACCAAAAATAAAATTCTCATTTCGGTGAGGAATCTCAAGCGAGTAGACCTAGTTAAACAATGAGTCGAAAACCTAACTATCCCCACGCAGCGGGCCAAAAACGTGATTGCGTTCGTTCGTTAGACTTCAACAAGAAGTTTTACAACTCCCTAAGCAGTGCACCTAATCGTTGTAGTGTAGTATAGGCAAGAATCAGGGGTTGTTATCGTTCTCTAAGGGAATATGTTGGAAAGGCTCGATCAAGATCTAACATAGGTCTACAAGGTTGAGAGAATATTCTTTTTGTATTTTTATGTTTTTAGAAAAGCAGGTAAATATTATGGTTTTAGAGGTTGTTTTGTTTTTACTAATTAAAGTAATAATAATAAAATAAATTTAAACTACTTTGGTGATAACTTATATGATAAACGAACGATTTTTTTTTTGGAACGGCAATTTGTGGCTACATGGCCCCTAGCCCAGAAGGCGTAGCGAGCCCACACAACCAGGTTGGGTCCAGCCCAGAAGGCAATGGCACCCTTCCCTTTACACACGCGGGAGGAAACCCCTATCGCCCTAGACAAGACTCGAACATGAGACCTTGCCTAGGAGGGTAAAACCTCCATACCATTAGACCAAATGACCGTTGGTCATTGTAGTGTAGTATATGTAAGACTCAGGGGTTGTTATTGTTCTCTAGGAGAATATGTTGGAAATGCTCGATCAAGATCTAACATAGGTCTACAAGGTTGAGAGAATATTCTTTTTGTATTTTTATGTTTTTATAAAAGCAGGTAAATATCATGGTTTTAGAGGTTGTTTTGTTTTTACTAATTAAAGTAATAATAATAAAATAAATCTAAACTACTTTGGTGATAACTTATATGATAAACGAACACATTTACTTAATCATGCACTACTCCTCAGATTGCTTCTCCTAATCCTGTTGCTTTGTTACACTTGTGATGATCTGTGTAAGTATTTCCTAAGTCATGAACGAATTACACGAACCCGCCGTCTACGTAATATTCTGTTAAGGCAACGTCATAAGTAAGATAGTATAAAGATTATTACAAGGCCCCTAAAAGTATATTACATGTAATTGAACAACACTCTTACTCGTGAATTTACCCAAATTAACAATGATTGCTAGCTTTCGGTACCAATGTGACACGTCTTACTCGTGAACAACACTCAAAATCTTCCACGAGTGTTCAGTCCAATTTGGATATCAAAAAAGGGTACCCCTATTGGTACCCCCATAACCCACTAAATAGTGCTAAAATGTACAAAAGATTTTTTTGTACCCTTCTTTTTACAGTGCAACGCAGTTTTTTATCAGTTTATGTTTCGTAATTTTTGACAGTTTCATACTTTTGACCTGTTAAACTTTATATTTTTCGTTCCGTATTTTCCGTGTCACAGTTTATAACATATACAAAATTATAAAAAAAAAAATTAAGAAAAATGAAAAAAACCGAAAAATCCAGCGGGGGTACCAATTGTGTTTTTAGGGGTACCAATATCATAAGCCTTAAAAGTTTATTTCAAAACACCGTACATGTACGGTATAATGTAATGCACTCTAAAGAAACACAATATACCTTGTTTGGTTTGCATCTTTAAATAATGCACCTTTCTTGTCGCAATAATTAAAAGCCATGTGAATATGAAATTAGTGGGTCCGCTTTTGATTCGTATATTATTTTTTAATTTTTTTTGGAATGGTAATTTGTGGCTACATGGCCCCTAGCCCAGAAGGCGTAGCGAGCCCACACAACTAAGTTGGGTCCAGCCCAGAAGGCAATGGCACCCTTCCTTTTACGCACGCGGGAGAAAACCCCTATCGCCCTAGACAAGACTCGAACATGAGACATTGCCTAAGAGAGTAAAACATCCATACCATTGGACCAAATGCCCGTTGGTGTATATTATTTTCTAATGTTTCTTTTGTTTTCGTGGTAGGTCAGTTAATTTGTTAGTGATGTTTGCTTTATCATTTTATAAGTAAAACTAATGCCTTTTTGGCTCCTTGTAATATTTCCTATCCTATGTAGTTTAGTTAAATTGCACGTTTCGTCCGCGTGGTTGGAAAAGTGCAGGTGACGTCCATGTGAAAAAAAACTTTGAGTTCGTTTTCGTCTTTGGGTAAAGTTAGATGACTGATGTGCCCTCGTCTTCTTCCTCCTTTCTTTTTCCTTTTCAATTTTTTTTAAATAAAAGTTAATGAAAACCTTAAGATCTTCAACAACTTTTCCATTTAATAAAAAGAAGTACATTATTTCAGAGTTTTCTATCAAATTAAATCTTATGAGAAAAAGAATTTGACTAATCAGGTTGCTTGATTTTGCTACGTAAGCAAAATTGTGTGATCTGATTGGTCAATAAAAAGTCAAAATTAAAAAACTTTGGTGGAGAAATCCGATGGAGAAAAAAACACATAAAAATATATGTTTTTTCACCTCTTTCCACCTATCTCAAAATTCCTATTCATAACTAATCTTAAAAACTAAATAAAAAATGTCTATAATTTTTCATCTTACACTTTATTAATAAAAAATGTCTATAATATTTGCCGTTATTCATTATTTATCTACGTAGTGACATACACGTTAGCGATAAGACTTCATACGTATCTTAAAATGTAGAAGTCTATATATGATTCAAAATTTCGAGTCCACATGTATCTTAAACTTAAAGTATAATGTAACGCACTTTAAAGATACACCATAATTAAAAGGCGTGTGAATATGAAATTAGTGGGTATCTTATTGGGTTCGCTTTTGATTCGTAATATTATTTTCTAATGTTTCTTTTGTTTAGTTTCCGTGGTAGGTCGGTAGCTTTCATGCTAAAGATAATTTAATCGAAGGAAGTTTCCATAATTAATGGTCAAAAAGTTAATGTTCTATTAATAATTTTATTATTATTATTACAATAATGCACAATACGGAACTTTATCCATTATATCCATTATATTAATAACATGCAACAGACACATATTCACAATTTCACATACACACAGACCATCTGCAACCCAAACATTCCTTCGCTTGATTTTGTAACCCAAACGTCCTTTTTTGTTCTGATAAACAAACAGATACATAATAATGTCTTCAATCAATCATGACGACTTTGCTCACTTAGAAATCCCACTTGAAAGTATCCTTTCCGCCACCAACAACTTTGATGAAGAAAATGTTAATGAAAATGCTGATTTTGGAAATGCTTACACGGGACAGCTCTTGTGGTTGGGCGAGTTAATTGAAATCGATGCTCGGAGATTTAATAAAGATGAATGGGATGATGAAAAAGAACAACAGTTTTGGATGGAGATTTCATTGCTTTCTACTCTCAAGCATAAGAATCTGGTTTCTCTTGTTGGGTTTTGTGATGAGAATGATGAGAAGGTCGTCATTACCAAGCTTGAGACCAGAGGAAGTCTTGATAACTATTTAAGTGACACGATGATGTTGACATGGCTGCGAAGATTGGAGATATGTGTCGGTGTTTCGCATGCGCTGAGCTACATTCATTACGACGAGCACCGTGATTTTAGTGTTATACATAGAAACATCGACACTGACACAATTCTGTTAAATGATAACTTTGAACCCAAGTTATCTGAATTTAGACTTTCCATGAAGATTGAAGCATCTCAAAGGCATCATTCATTTCGTGTTGATAAAGTTCGGGATATCGAGGGGTATACACACCCGACTTACATAGAGACAAAGAGTGTGAGCCACCAGTCCGATATTTACTCCTTTGGGATAGTAATGTTTGAACTAGTGTGTGGTAGGGAAGAAGTAATCAAGGACGACCAACATAACAAGTATTTGGCTCCATTGGCCATTCTTCATTATCGAGAAGAAAAACTAGAGGATCTAGTTGAGTGGAATCTCCGAAAACAAATAGATCTGCAGTCATTCAAAGTTTTCACAGAAATTGTATACGTTTGCTTGAACGAAGAACGATTGCAACGCCCAAACATATATGAGATTGTCACGAAACTTGAGAAAGCTTTGGAACTAGCACGTGTCAAGCCTGTAAGACTCTTTCTTTTTCCCTTTTATCCTTTGGGTTTTGCTAACCAATACCCACTGGGCAGAGGTTAGTGTCTAATTAATAAACACAAACTTTTCTATTTAACATAAAAATGCATTAAATACACCTTAAATAAACTTATAAATTTTTATATTTGAACATGATTTTCACTTGAATGAACTCAAATTTGTTGTGTTTTTATGTTAATTAGGAAAGTTTGTGTTATTAATTATACACACTAACTTCTGCCGAGTGGACGCTTATCCT
Organism: Tanacetum coccineum; assembly: GCA_026074375.1. NCBI lineage: Eukaryota > Viridiplantae > Streptophyta > Magnoliopsida > Asterales > Asteraceae > Tanacetum > Tanacetum coccineum. The sequence continues at coordinate 10,155 of BQNB010118263.1, read as the reverse complement.
TTTGTTATAATATGACTTGTGTTTTAATTTGTATCAACTTCAGCCAAATTGAGTCAGGATAAAACAAGGCGGAAAAAGTTAACCAAATTTTAACATATATAAATCTCTTATACAATAAAGGAAAAGAACAGAAAATGAGTCTTTTGACAAAATTCAATTGGACTAATAATAGAGCTTCATTTCCAAATCGAGTTTTCCCATTGGCCAATGATAAGTTAAAGAGATGAATGCACGAAAATGTAGCTTCCTAGTCATCTTTTATAGTTTTATGTAGCTATTTATTTTTTTCTAGATCAATGTAACATAGTTATAAATTTCATCTTTTTAGTGTATTGTGTGACCATTTGTGTGTATTATTTGACCGATTTACCCCTCCACTGTTAAATAGGAGCTTGTAAATTGAAGAGTAAAATGGTCAAATAATATACACAATTGGTCACACAATACGCCAAAGAGTTGAAATTCTAAAAAATGTTACATTGATCTAGAAAAAGATAGATGGCTACACAAAACTATAAGAGGTAGCAAGTAAGCTACATTTTCGTGCACTTAACCCTATGTGAAATTGTGAATAAATTCAATTTTGTAATTAGATTGAGAAAGAAGTTATTTAAAAATGGGTGTAAATTAACTATAAAGAAACTTAGAAAAAAGAGAGTAATTAGTTAAACTTAAAAGGTCGAATTTAAAATAAAGTTATATTCTAATCGTCTAATAGCATTTACATTTAAGCCCAAAACTTTATAAAAGTGTATATCTTAAATTTACTCTTACGAACTTAAATGTAAAATTATATGTTTCCGTAATTTTTTATAACTTTATTAATATATTATATACACCCTAGACGTTATATTTGTTTTAGAAAATGTAACATTCATTATTAATATTTTTGTTATTTATAAACTAAATTTCAATATAAGATTAGATTAATGTATATGCACGTGATTAAAAATATGAAAATGAGGCATGGGTTAGTGTGATATATAAAAGATTATATGAGATTAGACATACATAAATTACTCATGTAATTCATCTTTAAAATTTAATTAAGAAAATACGGAACTTTGTGTTAACGTGTCTTTAGCGAATTTTAAATACTATATTCCTGTTAATACTATTTCTGTGTATAGACCATGCACACACGATGGTCTAAGATTAGTAATTTATATATAATAATTGACTACTTGTGAAATTTTAGTTTTATCATGTGAGTTGAGTTATTTTAGTATGGAAAGATTCATATATCTCCTCCAAAAGATTGAGAATATTAATTACTTTACTTGAATCACAATAAATTAATGCATAATCTACTATAATTGTAAATCATATTTTTGGTAAATGTAAATTTTTAATTTTTTAGATTGAATTATATTATCTTAATATGTTATACTTGCACTAGTGATAACTCTCGTACACGCACGCGATTTAAAAATGAATCAATTTAGTTTAACGTAAGAGAGTTACATAAATTGAAAATGTTTAATTTTTTTACCCTGTGCACGAGTGATTTACTTATCTATAAAGTGTTTGTAATTGTGCTATTTCTTCTATTTATATTGTTTTTTTAAGATATAACATATTTATAACTCTTACATAATTTGAAAATGTTTAATTTTTTACCCTGTGCACGCATGATTTACTTATCTATAAAGTGTTTGTAATTGTGCTATTTCTTCTATTTATATTTTTTTTAAGATATAACATATTTATAACCACAGCCAAACGCCCTAATAGTAAGGTCATTGGTTTCCCTATAAAGGGACAAATGTTTAAAGGTCGCTAGGTGTGTATATTTGAGGGGTGATTGGGGAAGGTTCGAAAACGACCACGTGATTGACCTTGTGAGACCACGTACATCTCAGATGCTAAAAACATGAGACTTTATATAATATTTTTTGGTTGTATGTCGAAGATGCTACGTCATGTACCATATTTATAATTTTAGATAGTAAATTATTGAATTATATTTCACTTGAATCATTGATATATATATATAATCTCGTGTAATTTGCATATCACACTAACCCATTTTTACATGGATATTTATAATTACCTGAATATATGAGTTTTAGGTGTTACAATCATTTAAATTATATAATGATGATAGTAATGATAAAATATTTATAAACAACAACTTTTTCTAAAAAAAACAAATATAACGTCTATGAGATATTTCTTAAATTCATAAATTCAATAAAAAAAATAATGTAACATGAGAATTATGCACTTAAAACTTAATGTTGGACGATCACAACAACAAGTCTGAAGTTTGATCGTAGAACGCTAGATCATGAGTTATATAGAGCACAAGTAGCAAACACGAGAGACTATAAAGAACCGACAAGAATATGCACACGTTATACCTTCGTACAAAACATTTATTAAGAACCTAATAAGGATATTGCAACGAGGAAGAAGAATAATTAGCATCCTCCTCATTTCTATTTATAGAGATGAGGGGTAGAAACCTATCATAAGTCGAAGAGGAAACATCATTGCCTTGCAAGGCAAACTTAACTAATCCTAGTTATAGTCGAGTCATAATCAAAATTACAATGTACATTTAAACCCTTAATCTATGTTAAGTTTTGCTCCTAATTTCCTACAATTTTCACCTTAGGAGTAACACTTGAACATAACCGATACGTAACATCTTTTCCTCATATTGGAAGCTCGAATCGGGGACCACCTTGTTGACCAGGCATTGTACTTCAATAATTTTTCTAGATTAACTTTCATAGACTCCTTCACTTTATTCTTTTCAACAACATTACCCTCTACACCTTCTTGACCAGGTACTCCGGTTACATATGTAGAAACTAGATGGGGGGTTGAATAGTTTACCGCTTTTTAAATTAAATTATAGTTGTTTGTAAAAGCTTAGATTCGAGTTTACGTTAGATCAATTGTACACACAATATGAACACAATAAATATATATACACAAACAATATTAACTACGAAATATAAAGTGCAAGATGAAAGTATAGAGATAGAAAGATCAAACCACGACACGAGGATTTATAGTGGTTCGGTAACGAAACTCCTCTTCGCCCTACTCCATTCATCGAGTATCCAACTCGAGAGTTCACTGCACTATGTCAACTACTCCATTTAAGTGGAGAAAAAACCGTACATACGTAGCTTACACCAATTTTCAACACTAAGCTAAATGTCGAGTTCTAATATTGGCTAGAACCAATCTACCACTCATAAACGTATTCTGAGGACTAAAATACTAGCCATTCACTCACGTATTTTCTCACCTACAATAGTAACTCGATTTATCCGATCTAACTATTACACACGAATGGAAGAGGTGTGGTTGATGTACAAACTACAATAGGATCGTAACAACATTACATATGCACGAACTAATCTATAATACTTTGTATCTTGACAATTACGAGTATTCTTCTCTTGCACTTGGAGAGAAAAGATTGGATCACTTGTAAACAAATGTTTATACAAGTTAAATGATCAAAGATAAGAAATTATGTAAGCTGATCTAAAACAGAAAGAAACTATGTGTAAAGAATAATATGAGAACAGTCCACTATTTATAGGCAAAGATTGAGACCCGTAAGCCTGGCGATCCTTATCTAAGCTTGGCGGTCCCTTATTGATAAGGGGGCCGGCAAGCCTATAAGGGGGTCGGCCAGACTAGAAAGCTCCCAATTTGTCCTTTTCTAGGAAAATATTTTTCGGTTCAGATTTTTTTGTTTTTAGGGGGGACAACCTGATTTCAAATATAGATTTAAATAAAACATTTCTTTTAATTACAAAAATATTTTGCCTAATTTATTTTTGTAAACATGTTTTGTTACATTTGTAAAAATGTAAAGTTTAGGACAAAAATGTATTACTTTGATCATTTAACAAATTAATCATTTGTTTGTTCATACCTTAAGTGATTTACGTCGAAATAAAAATTTACGACTAATAACTTGTTTACGTTTAATTTTAAGTAGAATGTTTTTACATTTTGTGATTATCAAAACGTAGAGAAGTCGAAAAATATAAATAACTTTTTTAGACATTATTTGTATTAACACCATAATCTTTGCCCCCACCTTTATACCAAGGTGTACCTTTTTATTCTCCTTTACCAAGCAATCTATGTTTGTTTTTTCTTCAAGTTGTTTGTCTTTCAACCGTCTTTAAGCCACTACAGCATCATCGTTACTAACCTAAAAAACCTCAGCTTCATGAATCCCTTGAGCTCCCTACAGTTCTAACTCAAACCAAACACGTTTTTGAATCTTTACTCCATGGACTCCTGTTTCAACACCATGACCAAGTTGTTTCAATTCAACTTGTTTATGACCAAGTTGTTTAAACCCAACTTGTTTAGATACAAGTTGCTTGAATCCAACTTATTTTGAACCTCCATGCTTTTGTACACCAAAAGTCACCACTTTTGCTTCAAGAATATACACACATCCCCGTCATCATAACCTAACAACCTTTGATCACCTGGATTCTACCCATCTGCATCTTTATATTATAACCCTCATTTTTAAGAGTACCCAATGAAACATGCCATCTTCCAGTATAAAGCTTGATCCATCTCATTTAACTGTATCTTCACTTTCCATGTTCCTTTAATAGTACATGTCTTGTTCTCACTTAACTAAATCGAACCACCATTAACATCCTTGAAGTCATACACGAAATCCCTCCTATGTGTCATTTGATAAGACCCATCCGAATCCATTACCAATTCAATCATCTCATAATTCCCGACTACCACTAAGGCTTCTCCAAAGTAGGTGTTGCCCTCGTCATCAGAAGAATCAGATTCTGATCATGCTTACCCTTCTTGATGAACCTACCTGACGTTTTCATTAGACACTCTCTCTTTAGATGACCCTCTGAATAACATATGAAGCAGTTGAGTTTAACAGCTCCACCCCTTGACTTAAACATCAAACATACACCAAAATGAGGTTTACCTGAATAATTTGGCTTTCCCTTCACATATAACCCGTCACCAGTTTCTTCCTATGTGCCTTTAGTTCTTTTCTTCAACTCCCTTGAATTCAGAGTCGCTAGAACACCCTCCATTATCAAGGATTCCCTCCCATACAATAATGTCGCCACAAAGTTTTCATAAGACGATGGCAACGACGTAAGTAACATAAGTGCTAGATCGAGGTTTCGAGTTCTTTCGAGGTTTCGATTGCGGAATGTTAAATCGCGAGTTGTATCGAGCACAATTAGCAAACACGAAAGACACAAGAGACTATAAAGAACCGACAAGAATATGCACACGTTATACCCTCGTAGCAAACCATTATTAAGATTCTAAAAAAGCTATTATAACGAGGAAGAAGAATGAATAACTACCATCCCCTCATCTCTATTTATAGAGATGACAGGGTAGAAACCTATATTAAGTCGAATAAGAAATATTACCTTCAAGGCAAGCTTAATTAATTATAGTTATAGTCTAGTCTTAATCTAAATTTACAATATACATTTAAACCCCTTTATTTTTCTACAATTAAATTAAATCTAATCAATTAAATGTTCACCAAATCACATTCAAGTTTGACTTTTAAAAGCTAAACGTTATGTATATGTTTTCAATGAAAATGGCTACTTAAAGGATCTTTAAAGTCATTATAAAAGTTATAGAATGGTGTCGGACATGAACAAAAAAATGACCTATTCCATTTTAGCATTGAATCTGGCTTTTGGGACCATTCAACCCACAAAATTATATGTTTTCAATGCTTAGAGAAGGAGTACTAATAGATGGTTTCCCCTTCAGTTATTTATTGGCATACGTATAAATAATGTACATGGAAAGATAGCTGAGCTAAGCTCGTACAAAATAATGGGCTAACATGACAAGTAGGCTAAGGACTAATGCCCATAATATAATCTACTAATAGAAACAACACTACAAGAAAAATCAGCTTTAGTAATTCATACGTATGTCGTCACTTTTATAAAATTCATTTAAGTTAACTTATCACTAAAAAGCTTTTGACTTAAGTAAATAATAAATTTCTAAAATCGTACGTGGTTCCACTTTTAAATTTTAGTTAAAACAAATTTTATACTTTTTTAAAACAATATTTTTGAATTATCGTTTAAATTAAAAGTCTCAACTTAAATTATAATTATCCCTTCCAAATCACTACTTAACTACCACATCAATTCAACCAATCCCCAAACAAGTATATAATCAAGTATACTCTAACATCCTAATAAAGCTAAAAGACATAATAATAAAACTAAGCATAACGAAACTAACTACACTAAACATAACAATTAACATAAATAAAAAAAAGAATTAAGAAAGGATTAGAAAGCACCGGGATAGGAATAAGAGGTGAAAACAATGAAAAAGACTTCAACTTTAACCCAATTTCATAGCTCAAAACCCAAATTCTCCTTAATACCCGCTAAAATCCTCAAAAGCTCCTTAATTACCCTTAATATTCTTCAAAACACTTCAAGATCGAAACTTTATGTGATTTGAGGTGGGAAAAAGAATAAAGATTGCAACTTTATTGATTAAAAAACTAAAAGATCGTATTTTTAAATGTAAAACAAAACTAAAAATGCAAAAAGATTAAATCTTTATTAAAAAGACATGATTAAAATGAGTTTTAAAACTAAAGATACAAACTTTATAAATTTAAATGGCTAAAAATGATGACTTTTATAAAAAGATTGAAACTTTATATGATTTTAAGCATAAAAACATTAAAGACACCAATTTTATACTCATTAGGTAAGCTAATAATAAGCACTTAATAAGCTTATGACAAAAATAATTAAGATAAAAGATTGATTAGATGAAAACTTAAAAGATAAAACACACATACACACTTGATCGTGTGTTAATACAAAAGATAAATCTTTAAAACTACATTTTATTGAAAGTAAAATACATTAAAATAGAAAATTATAAAAGCTGCGTTCCAAAATTTATGTCCATTAAATAACTTCCAATTTCTGATCGTTGTAACTGGGTGCTTGATTGGCTGGAGTTATAAGGCTGGTGAGTGACGGGTCAGGTATTGGACCAAATACTGATTTAGTTTTGGGCCTGGACGAATTGAGTTAGGCTAGGGCGGGATGAGCATAAAAATCAAAAAAATCGAAAATCGAAACCGAATCGAACTAAGAACCGAACCGAATTTGCTAAAACCGAATCGAACCGAACTACAAATTTGGTTTTCAGGTTCGATATGTGTTTGGCAATCAGAACCGAAACCGAACCGAAAACCAAATTTATGTAAATATATATATTTTTTATATATTCATGTATAAAAAAATACCATTAAAATTTTATCATAATTAAAAAAACACTTTTTATGCTTGAAATAATTTTTTTTTGTTAAATATCTATGTAAATATTTTTTTTTAATTTCGGTTCGGTTTTCGGGTTGACCCCAATAAAAATTTCCGACACAAATTTTTTTTAACCGAACTAACCAAACCAAATTAACCGAACAAGACCCCTAGGTTAGGCTCGGCTTGGGTGCATGTGGTGGATTTGAACCTGGGTCTCTATCCTCCCAAAACAAGGCTTACCACTAGGCTAGTGGTAAGTCCATACAAATATTGATTTCTTTTTTTCTTTTACTCTTTTATTTGGGTTGGGCTTTTTAGGATTGCTTAAGTCTTGTTTAAGTCTTCAAAAATTTTCACAAATCTTGATCAATCAATTCTTTTACTCCTCATTCACTTTGATAATTCTCGAACGGTACCTTAAAAATAAACAACAAAAAGACATAATATTTGCAATAAAACATGTATAAACGTGATTTCATCATCGTACAATACTAAATCACTAAAATAATCCCAATGAAGAGCAAAGCTAAACATAAGCAATCACAATAGTAGTTTATAATGAAACCCATATTTCATGTGTAAGCCAATTCATACCAACTACAAGAAAGGTTATTTGCTATACCAAGCTGAGGGACTAATGATTAGCTGCAATAGTGGAAAGATGAAATAAATCAAAAAAACTAATACAATGTGAAATGAACTTTGCACAACTTGGCGATCCACAAACTTCTCAAGAGAAGTAGAGGCTTTGTAACAAAAAACCATGGCATGAAGGAACTAGAAATACCAAACAAATACATAACAACGTGATACTAATTAAACAAGACTCTATCATGTAGGCTACTCCCTTTTATGCAATCTTTTAACAATTTCTCAAATTCAGAACCCCTTTTGTGCCAGCAGTTTTTATCATTAATACATTGTACTGCAATATACTTTCCAACATATTCATATGTCTCACTCCTCTCCAATTTCATATACACTCATCTTGATATTATACTTTTCAACCCTTGAATACATCTCAAACTTCAGATTACCAAATATCAGCATCTTGTTTTTCTTTCCACTAGTATCGATCATTAGCTGCATATTTCTGAAACTTTTACCACAGCAGAAGAGTGCTTCACTTTCAAAGTCAACAGTTTGATTTAAAGTTTCCATTACAACATCAAACAAGTCTCTCCATTCCTTTCAACATTTGGAATAATCCTCCAAATCCTCTGTTGCAAAATAAAGTATCCTGTGACAGCAACGAAAACATGTCTTTGGAAAAAACTTCAAACTTTAGATGTATAAACAATTATAAGACAAAAAAGTATAATGCAACGTTAAACAGTTCATTGTTACACAAAGCATATACCATACTTTTTTCTATATCAACTTTATGAACTTATCTTATGTAGTCAACATGCCCTTAATTGTCAATTATAAGACAAAAACATGTCACTGAATGCAATGAGGGAACCAAGCAAGACAATTTCAATCCATATTATCCCTTCAGCAGGATGTTATTTTCTGGACCAAAACATGTCAAAGTATCGCCCATAGTCCAAACTTACACCATCTTATTCTGGACCAAATGACTTCAAAACATCTTAGGAACTTTCACTTCCTAAACTTCTAAAGGATGTTATTATAATCACTTTCTAAAATATCTTAGACATTCTTCAGGAATTTTATCAAACACTTTGTAGGGATTATTATACTCGCTTTTTCTCACTCACATTTTTACTTGATTAACAGATAATGTCTAAAGAGTTTGCTCACCTCAGAGTCCCCCTTGAAAATATCCAATCCGCCACCAACAACTTTGATGAAGACAATATCGTCAGTAACGGGGGATTTGCAACGGAATACTCGGGCCAACTCTTGTGGTTCGGTGAGTTGATTGATATACTTGCTCAGAGGCTGAATAAAGAATGGATTGATCGAGAACAGCAGTTTTGGACGGATATTTCCATGCTTTCTTGTCTGAAGCATAACAATGTGGTTTCTCTTGTTGGGTTTTGTGATGAGAATGATGAGAAAATCATCATTAACAGGTATGTGACCAGGGGAAGTCTCGGAAACTATCTAAGTGACCCGATGTTGTTGACATGGGTGCGAAGATTGGAAATATCTGTCGGTGTTGCGCATGCATTGAGCTACATTCATTATGACAAGTCACGCAACTTTAGCGTAATACACCGGCACATATGTAGTCGCACAATTCTATTAAATGATGAATGGGAACCTAAGTTATATGATTTTGGAGATTCCATGAAGATTAAAGCATCTCAAAGGCACCATTCATTTCATACTAATAGAGTTAAGGGTATGAATGGGTATGTAGACCCAACATATATTGAGACAAAGAGAGTGAGCCAGAAGTCAGATATGTACTCCTTTGGGATAGTATTGTTTGAACTACTATGTGGTAGGCTATCAATCATCGACGGTGACACAAATGAGTATTTGGCTCCACTGGCCGCTACCCATTATAAAGAGGAAAGACTCAGTGAAATAATTGATTGGGATCTATGGAAACAAATGGACTCTCAATCATTCAACATCTTCGCAGAAACAGCGTATGACTGCCTGAACGAAGAACGATCACGGCGCCCAAATATTGATGAGATTGTCACAAGACTTGAGAAAGCGTTGGAACATCAAAATGCGGTTAGACTTTTTTTTCTCTTCCATCTTTCTATCATTATAACTAGTACTCTATATATGTTTGAGTGTATACACCTTCATTGCATTAGTTAATTTGCTGGACCTTGCTTCATATTGATGAGATTGTCACAACTCTGTGCATGCATGCATGAAGGTTTAAAACTAGCATATGAAGAGTAAGAACGCG
>BQNB010118262.1:9969-21026 GCA_026074375.1 Tanacetum coccineum | reverse complement strand
CATAGGTTTGTTTAAGTATAAATGTTGCACCAAAGATTTGCAAAGTGTGTATGACCATTTCAACCCTTATAATAGTCACAAAATTGTACGTATAACAGTTAGACCGTAATTGTTCAATGTATGCATGATAATTAAAAACCATCACGAAATGTTTCAAGTATGTATTGCCCAATGAGTGATTACGATTACTCTAAGTTCATGAAACAAACGATTGCCATATGTAACCCATTGTAGGGTGTTCCCCTCAAGTATATGTACCCCTCTCAGGTGTCCCCTCCAAGAACATCCGGGCATTAATGAATATGTACCCCTCGCATGTGTCCCCTCCAAGAACATCCGGGCATTAATGAATATGTACCTCTCGCAGGTGTCCCCTCCAAGAACACCCGGGCATTAACTTGTAGTTATCAGTTCAATCCGCTTAAGCTAATCCGTAATCATTTCAAAAGTAAAGTATGTATTTGTGACAAAAAATAAAGTCAAGTAATGTGTCCCATAGCGAACTATGAAAATGAGTATGTAAACCAATTTGTAGTCAACCATGTAAATGCATTTGTAAACAAGCATGTTCTCACCTCAAAAATATATGTAAAACAAGTAAAACATGGGGCTATAAACTCACTTCGATGTTGTAGAACGATTGGCGGAATTGCACATATTAAGCACAACATAAACGGAAACCGGGACGGCTCGACCAAGAAGTTACGGTTTATCTTAACGGCTAAATCCCACTACTCTAGAATGATACATTTGGGTTTCCCGATGAATGGTTACATCAACGCGATACGTTGATAAGGATTTGGATCTCAAGTTGTAATAGTTCGGTGGTTGGTTAATTAATATATTCCGTATATATTAACGCAAAGTATGTAATATATTCCGTATATATTACATATAAGAAAAATGAATAAGTATATAATTCATATCGTGAATTATATAACAAGGACAAACAACCAAAAGAACAATACGAAGTGTATATAATACGCGACATGTATTATATATGAAAATAAAATAAAAGTATATAATACCTTGCAAGTATTATATAAGAAACGTGAGAAAATAATTAAAACAACATAATTCGACACATGTTCGGAAATCACCATATAAGTTAATAAAGAGTCCTTATTATAAAAGTAACACACGTTTTATAGTTGAGAATTATGTAAACGATGTTTTCAAAGCTTTTACCAAAGTTATAACTTTATCTTCTAGTCGGGAATTATAAAATAATATTTTATAATTTAGTATTTCGTTTTCTTGACGGGTTGTAGCTAAAATAGTTATCTCATTTGTAAAAGTATAGTTCTCGTTTGATTACCGGGTTACCGTTATCGTATAATTACGAATTAATAAGCTTAAAAACTATATAACTTCGTCCTTTTATCGGGTTTCTAAAATAATAGAAATTATAGTGAAATTTATTAAGTGTAGAAATTTAAATAAATTTCGACATGACCTTTTTGTTTATACAACGTTTTCCAATTTTACAAAATTTAACGTTTTCCCCTTTTCAATCAATTCGTGTTGCAAATACCCACGTGTTTCAATATATATCCAAACAAGACTAGATAGATAATAAAAATAAGCAAAACCAAACACACCTTATGTGTTGTAAAACACAAAAACAAAATAATAAATAGTACGTTTATCTAACCATTAAACCACCATTTAGATCCGATTTTATTACTAAATATTGAAACATTTTTGTTAGTTGATTCTGATAAACCAAACACACCCTTACGGTCTTTCTACTCACCCAAACACACCCTTACGGTTTTTCTGCTCACCCAAACACACCATTTAGGTTTTTCTGCTCACCCAAACACACCCTTTTGGTGGTCATGATAATCCAAACGCACCCTTGGTGCTGATATGAAAGCCAAACGCACCTTAGTGGTGTTAAACCCAGATCCAAACGCACCCTATAGTGCTGATACTAAACCAAACGCACCCTTGGTGCGGTTTTTAAAACCAAACGCACCCTTGTGGTGCTATTTTAAAACCAAACGCACCCTATGTGCTGCTGCAACCCAAACGCACCCTTATGGTCCTATTACAGAAACCAAACGCACCTTTGATGGTGCTGTTACAGAAACCAACGCATCCTAATGGGTCTGAAGAACCCAACGCACCCCTTTGGGTCATTTAAAAACCAAACGCACCCTTTTAGGAGGAGGGTGGCTGGTGGCGGGATAACGGTGGAGGATGTGAGTGACGGCTGTTGGAGGGTGGCGTGGTGGTGAAGTGGCTGCGGGGGTGAGGATGGTGATGTGATGGTGGTGTTGATCGTGGGGATGGCAGCGGCTGCTGCAACAGTTGATGATGGAGATGGGGGTGATGTGGTGACGAGGAGGTGGTATCGGTTGTGGTGATAGAGGAGATGGTGTCCAGCGGCGGGTGGCCGGAGATTGGCCGGAGACGGCGCCGAAAAAGTTAGAGAGGAGTGTGTGTGGCTAGGTTATAACAAGAATGAGATGAAACCCTAATAGGGTTGGGTATTTATACCTTTGAAAATTTGGAAAAACAATGTGTAAGATGTATAATAGTTGAGGGGGCTTTCGGGTAAATATTAGTACAGGGACCGGAAGTGTAATTCTCGTTAAATAATGGTTCGGGACTCATTTATGCTAGTTAACGGATGATTCAAGACACGAAAATTACGTCGTTGTTTTCCAAATAGTTTTTCCTGTTCGTGCTTTATTCCTTAACATGCTCGGCTAAACCTATCATTGTGTTTATTTATGATTGTATGAAACCTAGAATGTAGATCTCCAGTAATGTGCCTCTTGGATGGATGTGCACGTTAGTCTTTATGAAAACCAAGTTTGTCTGTATCGCTGTTGATATGACTAGGGAAACGTGAATGTGTATAAAGGATACCATCGGTAACAGTCTTCCATACAACCATAGCCCCCTAATAATGGTTGAACCACTTTTTAAGTATTTAACATTTACTCTAGTAAACTCCTAGGGGCCGTGTAATAGTCTTCATACTACCTTGCATGTGCGTTGCTCTAGCGGCATACTAAGTAGACGGCGGGTTCGTGTAATTCGTTCATGCTTTAGGAAATAGTTACACATATCATCACAAGTGTGACAAGGCAACAACATTAGGAGAAGCAATCTAGGGAGTAATACATGATTAAATAAGCATAATCTTTTATCTTATTGTTATCACCTTTACTTTAGATTATTATTTAGTTTAAATAGCTAAAACCAAACCACTCTCTCCAATATATGATTTTACCTGCTTTCATAAAATACAAAAACACAAAAAGAATCTTCCTTCAACCCTTAGAAAATTCTGTTAGACCGTGATCAAGCCTTCCCAACCTATTCCTCGAGTGAACGATAAACAACCCGAGTCTTGTCCCATACTAAGACTACACTCCAACGATTAGGTACACTGCCTAGGGAGTTGTAAAAAACTCTGTGTAAAATTCCCTAACGACAATCCACATACAAGTTTTTTGGCGCCCCAACCTGGGGACTAGTAGGTAATGGATCATATTTAGCTTAGTTCTAACTTGCTTGAACCCTTTCAAGTAAATTTAATTCTACATATTAGCCTTTCCTCGAAGTCTATCATTCGTTGTGCCCTTTGTTTTGTAAAAGCATTCTTATCGTTTACCATATGATGTATGAAAGACCACCAACCACACCCTTTCAAAACCCACCACAAAACACAACCTTCCCATTCCAAAGATATACCTTGGTGTTCCAACAACATCAAGATGAACCTATCAACGATGCGAACTTGTTTTAAAACTTAATCAAAAGATTCCTCCTCATGGCCTCGATTTATAGTCCCTTACTCAATTCTTTTATGTATACTTGTCGACGGACTATACCCGCATGGACATTGACCTTTGCAGCAGACGAGAACCATAGGGAATTAAGTGGTGATGAAACAGGGAATCCATTGAAAATTTTGCCTAAGGCCAAAAAAGAAAGTACAACCCACCCACCATTAATTTTCTGAACAAAAAGTAGCCAAATTTAAAGGCTCAAGCACAAAGACTGTTTTGGAAATGAGATGTTTGGTGTTGGAGATGCATAGGAATATAGCATGGGACAAAGTAGAAAATCCGAACCCACAAAGTACCCCACAATTCCTCCCATCATTTGAGGTATACACCCCCGCGTGACTTACCCGGAAGAAGTAGAAGAGACTATAGGAATCCCGATGGAGGTAGAACCTTTAGACGAACCACAACTAGAGGATTTAGGATTGAATACTTGTAATCATGACATTCCTCTTAGTTCTAGGGAAGTTCCTAGTTTTGATGAACCGAAGCCTCAACCACAGCCCTTACCAAATTGTCCACCCTTAGATATAAGTCTAGGAGAAAAAAGAGGCCCCAAACCACCCATCAAACCACATAGTCTGGATAGTTTTAGGATGAATGTAGTAGACAATTTGACCATTCATACACCGCCTTCACCTCACGTGGCATCTTTCCACTCTAAGGATACGTATTTCTATTATCAGTATCACTCATGCATTGATGATCCTAAGAAACATTATGGATTTAAACCAGGTTTATTAGGACAAAGTAGATCCCTAGGTGTTGATATTTTGAATATGGAGATGATAGAAAATGATTGAAAATTAGAATCTATGGAAGTTTCTTTTCTATGGAAGATTATTTTCTAGGAAGAGGACTTAATTCACCCTTTAGGCCAAAAGAAGTAGAGAAGGTTAAGATAAAAGAAACACACCATTTGGAGCATATAATTCAGCAACCAATGTTTCAGCATGTGACCCCTTCTCACAACAATGGTGTGTACAGTTACTATCACCCGCACTTGAACTCAAGTGTAGGGGAACCCTACCATTTATCTGTTAAATAAGGGTAGAGTCAGGCTCGTGACTCGAACAAAAACAAGCACTTATTGGGAGGCAACCTAATGTTTATTTTTATTGCATTTTAGGAGTGTCTTGTGTTTTAATTCTTTTCATTTATTCTTTTATGTTTGAATTAATCATTTTGTAATCATGCTTTGCTTTGTTTTTAACCTCGTCTTAATTACAATAAAAGGTATTTTGTAACAAAATAAGTGTAAGGGAAATATCCGGTTTTTAAGAACCAATTGAAACATAATAACTAAATTGTTTAGATTAATTCGCGCCAGTTTCGAGTCATATGATTGTATTGACTAATCTCAGGTTTCATGTAGTAATTCATACAGGAAATAACTTATATAATCGCGTGCAGGAAGTTTTTCAAAGAAAACAAAAAAATTTGTTTTCAAAGACGGTGGAGACGGCGTCACGATTAACATGCGACGCCGTCACCACGACACCTATGACCGGGTCACAAAAACCCCGACGGCGTCAAACGCCCAGGTCCAGAAAAATTAAAAGTTTTTAATTATTTTTTAAAATAAAACTTGCTCGACATTTAATATATGTATCCTTCTGTATAAACCTGCAAAACCTGATTAGATTAACAATTCTTTCATATTATGAGTCGAACCCTAAATTCATATTGTATATTGGTAAATCGCACATTTTATGCTTGGTATAGTTTTCTCTGTCTTTGATTACAAGTTATATTTGATGAGAAGAAGCTTGGAAGTTCTTAGGAAGTTTTATTGGAGGATTCTCGGAGGACGATCTAACCAGTTATCGCATGTTTCTTCTCTATTATTGAGTAAACCAAGGGAGTACTAGTTTCTTTTACTTGTTTCCTTTTCCCTTTATCTGTTTTAACGGGTACTTCTAGAGAACATTAGGTAACAATGTTCAAAAATAAGTGGTTAAAAAATTGTACACACCTCCCCCCCCCCCCCCCCCCCCCCCCCCCCCCCCCCCCCCCCCCCCCAAAAACAAAAAAAAAAAAAAAACACATTAAAAAAAAAAAAAAAAAAAAATAACGGGGGAATAAGCCTTAAAAACTATTCTTTCATTTGTCATTTGCTTTGTCCTTAAAAAGATGGGTAATATATCAAAACATAGCATAAAAGGGTGATTTTTACCAAAATTTAATTTTTTTATGACACATACCAACGAAAACCGAGTATTATTAGCGTCTCATGGATAGGAATTTATATGACTAGCATTTACCCTTAAATATCTCACCCTAAAATATGTAGTGGTTCGCCTTTAGATATTTGTGGATTCTAGGTACCTATGTCTCGGTAACCCAAGATGATTTTATCTTTACCCGGTTCGAGTTAAGGAGTGAGCAGTCACACGTGTCTATTCCGTCGTTACGGATGTGTACGTGTGGTCTTCGTCGCCTTTTCTGGAATGTTTGGTGTTAGTAAAATTCATATGAGTGTACCGGTAGTATATTAAATTCTAGAACTTGTTTTAGTGATGCATCCCGAGACCGATTAGTAGTGTATTAGGATTTGCTTGATAAGAGGTAGTAGGAATAAACCCTTATTTTTAAAATCCTGTAATTGTTTGATGGTCACACTCAAATTCTTTATAACTATCCCACACCCTTGCCATGCACTCATTTTTAGTGCAGGACACCCTAGTACAACCCTTCGAGCCTATCATTTTTCATGGTTCTCGTAATTTTCTGGTTATATCCAGATTTTAATGGAAGGCATTGTCACCCTTAAAACCAACATTACACCCAAAATATCCATAGCCTCCTTATAATGTACTCACCTTTAGTTTATTATTGTGATTTAAACCCAAAGTTAATTATTGAGTACACGGTTGCTAAGTCCTTATCCTTGTAAATACAGTTTTGGGACGATTGGGATTCATGATAGTATTTATTTCGCGGAAGAATGGGGAAGAAAAGTTAAGTCAATACCCCCATATGTTTGTCAAATGATCTCCATGTTATTTTGATCCACCTCAATCTGGTCAATAGATTTAGACTGTATATTCGAGCATGGTAAAGGCTCACGTGTAGGGGTCGTGTTATAAAACCCATGTGATGTATTAGGTTATTAAAAAGTAATAGAAAAGAAAATATATAAGGATGGTGTGTAGTGTTATGTAGAGTTTGGAATTCTTCGTCGGAGTCTTGCTTAGGCAACCAAACCAGCGTGTATTCGTAAAAAATAATTAGCTAACCCTTCTACTTAAAATACACCCAAAGTAACACCTAAATGTAATCCATCCCAGTTTTCGTTTCATTATAGTTATCTTACACCTACACCCCACAACCCTTTAAAATACCTCTTAGATAGTGATGGATAATACTTGCGCCTAGCGGTGGAGGTTTGATCCTTTACCAAGCCTATGGTAATTTATATGCTATGACAGGTAATGAGTGTGATTTTCCGTTTCCCCCCATATGTTATAATTCATTATACGCCCAAGTGAAAGAGAGAATCCCAAACACTTATGTGAGGTGCTCGTATGTATTTTCCGTGCTTTTAATTACGAGGTCTAGGAGGCTGTGTTGTAGAATATTTTTAAAGAGTAGGTAAAATGACCCCTTATATTGTTATTGTCTAGGTAGAAAAGCCCATTTGCTTGAGGACAAGCAAATCACAAGTATAGGGTATTTGATGAGTGTCATTTTTTACCACTTTTTCAGGGTCAGATTTAACCCCTAAATTCGTGTGTTTATGCCTTAAATAGGTACTTTATGTTCCTTACCCCCCCCCCACTTCAGGTATTTCTCTTGGGATGGACATTTAAATGATTACACGTGACTTGGGCTCATTTGGAGAAGAAACGAACGAGATTACGAACCAACACCAAGACTCATGAAGATTTGTGCTCACAGAGCCTGGAGACGGCGTCACATCCCATACACGACGCCGTCACACTTCATCTAGTGACGGCGTCACATATCTCACGATGGCATCAGCCCGCACCGACTCAACACGCAGATCTAGAAGATTCATTTTACACGGCGTCACGGTTAAAAGCGACGCCGTCGCGTCGATTTTCTTATATATATCGATTTTCTTATATATACAAACCCGAATTAAGGGTTTTGGGTGTGTAACTTTAGTATAAAAAGAGGGTACAAACCCTAGTTCATTTAGCAGCTGTAGGAGACGATTTTAGGGCCTAAAAACCCTATTGTAACTCTTCCAATTCATGTTTTAATCAAGTAAGGTTTACTTAATCATTCAATATGTCTATGTGTTGTTTGTTCTTGCTTTATTCTTAACATGCTCGGCTAAACCTATCATTGTGTTTATTTATGATTGTATGAAACCTAGAATGTAGATCTTAGTGATGTTGCCTCTTGTGATGGATGTGCACGTTAGGTCTTAGAAAACCAGCTTTTGTCTGTATCGATGTTGATATGTCTAGGGAAACGTGATTGTGTAGAAAGGATACCATCGGGTAACAGTCTTCATACTACCTTGCCCCCTAATATGGTTGATCCACTTTTAATGTATTTTACATGCACTTAGTAAACTCCTAGGGGCCGTGTAATAGTCTCATACCTACCCCTTTGCTTGTGCGTTGCTCTAACGATCATACTAAGTAGACGGCGGGTTGTGTTAATTCTGTTCTATGCTTTAGGAATTAGTTACACAGATCATTCACAAGGTGTGAAAAGGCAACAAAATTAGAAGAAGCAATCTAGGGAGTAATACATGATTAAATAAGCATAATCTTTTATCTTATTGTTATCACCTTTACTTTAGATTATTATTTAGTTTAAATAGCTAAAACCAAACCACTCTCTCCAATATATGATTTTACCTGCTTTCATAAAATACAAAAACACAAAAAGAATCTTCCTTCAACCCTTAGAATTCTGTTAGACCGTGATCAAGCCTTCCCAACCTATTCCCAGTGTACCATAAACAAAACACCGAGTTTGCCCTTTCTACACTACAACGATTAGGTGCACTGCCTACGGAGTTGTAAAAATTCTCGTGTAGAAGTCCTACCACAACCGCTGGTATGTGCTTAATTACACATACCATTTTCCATTAAAAGAGGACTTAAAAGACTAAAAACGTACCAAAATACATTGTATTTGTATGTTTTGCATTTGTATTGTGCAGGAAACAGATATTCAAGAACAGGGCAAAAACACAGCCAAGAACAATCAATGCCAAGCACGGAATGGAAAGGACAAAGTCAAAAGTCAACCAAGTGAAGAAAATACAACTTGAGGGACTAAAATTGACAAACATCAAGTTGTATTACAAGAGTTAAAAGACAAGGGACAAAATTGCAAACCGGGCAAAGATTGCATGCAAAGTTATATGAACTAGGGGACCAAAGCTGCCAACTTCACCAAAAGCCTTTTTTCCCTCCCCCAACAAAAAAACCAGTTACAACTTGGATGTCGTCCACATTTCCCTTCTACCCATGCAAAACACATCTAATCACCCTACAAAAAATCATTTCTAACACTCCTATATACAAAACCCCCACCCCCCAGTTGTATAAGTGGCATGTTGGCAAAATCATCTCTTTCCCAGTGTTTTCAAATGGATGTGATTGACACCACAAAGAAGCACAAAGAAATTGAAGACTGGGATTTGTTTTAGAATCATCCTCACAACAAGCTACACTGGTTTTTGTCTCTTACAAAAGAAGCACAAGCTGCAAGACCAAGAAATGAAGAATTCAGCTATAAATAGAGCCTTTTGTAAGCCTTTGAGGCATCGAATCTTAGTTTTTAGTTAATGTTTTTAATCCTAGCTTAATTTTTAAGTCATTTACAGCTTTTACTTTCAGCTTTGTAACACTTTCAAGTTTTAATGCAAATTTGAGGTTTTAAGTCAATTTACAATTCCAAGTGCTAAGTTTCTTAATTGTGTTGTTTTGTGTTCAAAAAGCCATCAGTACAGCTTACTTATAAGCTGTTTTCATTAAGTAAAGATAAAAAGTTAAGTAGTTAAGAGAAAAATTACAAAAATCACTCTCAAATACACCACAGCTTAATTTATGGATGATAAGCCAGTTCTGGATGGGCTTATGGACTCTCACTAGCTTGTTTTATACAAGCTAGAGCTTGTAGACTCTTTGTTTAACCCTGTTTTGAGCAAGGGTGTTGTAAGTCTCTCTTTTTCTTATATTTCTTATTTACTGCAGAACTGTTAACAAGTGCTTATTTATTACTTATATTTGCTTTTGTATGCTTTATTATGATGTCTAGTGCTTATCTTGCTTAGTTGTTAGTTTAAAAGTAGTTTGTATCACTTTCTTAGTTAGTACTGTTAGTTCATTTGATAAAACTGTTGGTTTTGAGTTATACTGCTAGACTAATTTCTGCTTTATGTAAGTGCTTATTCCTGATTGAAAAATCTGCTGATAAGGGTGTTTAATTTGTTATTTGTTAATTGTTTTAAACAATTTGAATTAAAAAGAGTTTTGAAAATTTTTAAGGGCTGTTTGGATACAAGCTAGTTCTAACTAAGGTTAGTTCTGCTAGTTTCTTTTTTTGGATTTCTAAGGTAGCCGTACTAAACTCAAACAATAGCAGTACTAACTCCAAGTTGGACCGTTAGTTAAAAATGTTAGATGTTGATTCTTTTCTAAGCTTATCAGCTTATTATTTCTGCTTATTTAAGATTTCCTTAGCTTTTTAGAGTAGATTAAACCATTTTCCTTTACTGTCTTTAGGGGTAAGCTTATTTAAGCTTATTTTCCTTTTCAAAGTATTTTCAATAGTGTATCAGTTTATAGCTTTTTAGCTTATTTGCTATTTTAGTTTAATCTAGTTGCTTATTCTTATACCTGAATGCTTATTATGGGTAGTTAAACTTCTGTTTTAGCTTATTTGCTTATTTCTCTTATCTTTGTGTTTTATTAGCCTAGCAGTACTAACTTTTAACTAACAGTACTAACTTATAACTAGCAGTACTAACTTCAAGTTAGTACTGGTAGTTAATACTGGTAGTACTGTTGTTAGTACTGCTGAGTTTGTCCTGCTTATTTAGCTTAATTGCTTTTTGAATTTGCTTACTTAGAGTTAGTTTAGCTTATTTGATTTATCTTAAGCTTATTTGAGTTTATTTTGTGTCTTAGTGTAAAAGTTAAGTGTTTTTACCATTTCTAGCTTTTATGTTTGTTCCAGCTTATTTTTCTTGCTTATCTTTGTATGTATTTGCCTATTAGATTTAGTGCCCAATCATAATCGCATCCTTGTCATATTCAA